>JAWPHD010012813.1:0-73122 GCA_037043455.1 Cyrtodaria siliqua
GAATATTGCCAACAAATAAATTGCTAATAAAATTTTATTTACGGATGATGATGTTGTTTGCATTAGTTTTTGACCTCTTTTACATGTGTCATAATAATAAATACAGTATAAATTTTATTGATATTGTTAAAAAGGCCTTGGTATAGATATTGACAATTTTGAGATGTTCTTTCGAACAATATGGTTTGGGCCCTTCAAAGGGCCTATATAATGCATAAAGCATTTATTTCCTGGTAGATAATAAACATCTATGAATAACAGATGTCAAGATTCTCATGCAACCTTCTTTGGCTCCAGGATGACCCAAGTCTTCGTCATAATGGGGGATTGGTATGTTGTAAAGCACTTCGCGGCAGTGACTGATGTAGTACCCATCGTTGATGGGGGCTTAAGTTCAAAACTGCCCGCTAAGCCGTCTCAAAAGAGTTATGCACAAGCCCTGAGTAGTGAAAAGTCTGTGTCAAAGGTTGAAATGAACAAGTATTCAGTACCCATCGTTGATAGTGAGTCAAGTTCAAAACTGTCCGTCAATTCAAACTCTTCTGTGTCAAAGGTTGAAATAATTGATTCCGGTAATTCTATGCACCCTTAATGATCCATCGTCGGAACCCACGTTCGATGGAAGTATCGACGTGAATCATCCGTGGGTATCCGACGATGGTTAATGATCGCGATAGTGCATAAAATATACGTCTTCTACGGCGAAATGATGTTTGATATGCGCCGTCCTCCGGGGTGCATCTATAAACTCGTCTCTGACTCGGTCGTGTTGGCTCCCCCCACCCCCCACAACCAAGAGAAAGTCAACTCCCCCCCGCCCCCCCCCCCCCCCCCCCACACACACACACTCCACACCCCGCCCCGAGACGATGTTTGATATGCGAGGTCCTCCGGGTTGCATCTATAAACTCGTCTCTGACTCGGTCGTGTTGGTTCCCCCGCCCCCACCCAAGAAAAAGTCAACCCCCCCCCCCCCACCACCCACACACAAACACCTTCACCCAACTCTTTGTAAAATATATGGTCAACTCGGCCCTTTCTGAATCTGAATCTGTTACGATGTAGGGCCTGTTACGGCATAAACACATCGGAAGAGAGGCTGTTGCTGTTAGTAGCTCTTTACGAGAGCTGATTTGAAGATTTGAAGCTCTCCTTCAAGAAGGTTCCAATCAATAATTGTCTTTGGAAAGAAAGAGTTTTTATATTGGTCGTTCTTGCACTGTATTGTTTTGAAACACTTTAAAATAGTTATGTAGCACCTGATTGCCTATAATGTTATTGGCTTGAAAGTCACTGAAAGCTTTTGCTTTAATACGGCGTTTAGGTCTTTCAGGAATTAGATAGTCTTGGCATTTGAACGCTGGCACCAGCCCCTCGACCACCTTGTAGAAGAAGACGAGCCGGTTCATCTTTCTTCTGTTTTGGAGCGACGGTAGCTTCAGGTCGGACAGCATTCGTGTGACGCATCCTTCCTCGCGTGACTTGTAGTCTCCGGAGACAAACCTAGCAGCTTGGCTTTGGACCTTCTCCAATCTGTTTGTGTCCTTTTTATATATGAACCAGAGGGATGAATTGGCTTTTGATGGTCTTTGTTATGTGCGCATCCCATTTCAGGTCTTCCGATATTGTTACTACGAGGTAGAGGCTTTCTTTATTTTGTTAGAGGATCGGATTATTTAGGGAGTAGAAGTTAGAAGATTTCTAGTTTAATTAATGCTCATGATGTAACACTTCTTTACATTGAACTGCATGCCCCAGTTGTGAGCCCGCCTTCAAGTCGTCTTGGAGTATAAGATGGTCATTTTGGTTTTTATGACCCTGAAGAGGAGGCAGTCATCCGCGAATAAACGCGCCTGTGACAACGGATTCAGGGAGATCGTTAATGTAACACATAAAAGTAGAGGCCCCATGACGATACCCTGAGGGACGCCGGAGTCTACAGTGACTGGGTCCGAGTACTCGCCTTCTACTAAGACTTGCATATGCCGCTGGGTCAGGAAGTTCCGAATCCAGGTGGGGTCCATTTACGCCATAATTCTTTATCTTGGCCAGAAGCTTCTCGTAGGGTCTGTATCGAAGGCCTTCGAGAAGTCTAGGATAATCATATCTGTTTGGCTGCCAGTGTCATGTTTCTTCAGTAGATCATGTACGGTTGCAAGAAGTTGGGTTTCACAGGAGTACCCAGATCTGAAGCCATGCTGAAGGGAGGTAAGTATGTTGTTGTTTTCGAGGTGTGTAAGGATATGTATGTAGATAATGTGTTCAAGCAGCTTGCATGGAACACAGGTAAGTGATACAGGTCGACAGTTCTCAGGGAGGTGTACTTTCACTTTTTTGAATACTGGAGCGACGAACGCGTTTCGCCAGTCTTTTGGGAGCTGACCCGAGTTGATGGATGTTTGGAAAATCATGCGTAGCCCAGGTGTCAGTTGTGTAGCACAGTTCTTCAAGATGTTGTTAGAAATCTGGTCTGGACCGATAGCTTTGCTCGTATTGATGCCATGTAAAAGTTTTCAACGCCCTTTGATGTTATGACCAGTAGTGGAATAAATGGAGTAGGTTGATGGTTGATTATGGGTGTAGTGTAGGATGGATCATCTTTGGTGAATACTGACTGGAACTGTTGGACAAGGATTTGTGCCTTTTCTTTACTGTTGTTTACTAAGTTACCAAGCTTCTTTAATGGCGAAATACCAATACTGTCTTGCCGTTTAGATTTAACATATCTCCAAAATGGTTTGGTGTTGATGTTGTTTATTTCTGCCAGTTTGAATTCTCTCTTGCAATCTTCTGAAATGAGTGGTAGCTGTTCCACTGGTTGGTTTTCTTGGCCTGTTTGTAGAGACGGGCTTTCCTTTTTAACAATATCGTCAGTTCCTTGCTGAACCATGGTACTGATAGTCTTTTTTTGATGATCTTTGGGGGGATTCTTGAATTTATTCTATATGGGGCATGTACTGTAGTTCCGGTGTTGGTACTCATGGAGATGATATGATATCATCGGAGATGGTTTCTGAGTCTGCTTTGATGTTATCGGAATCTGCTTTAGAGTATATGTTTATCTTACGGGGTTTCTGTATTAAGTATTGTGGACGGATTTCTATATCTGTAACTACCATTGCATGATCGCTTATACCAGGGATTGATGTATATGCCTTAACTAGTCAAGGGTTGTTGGCGAAGACTAAATCGAGCATATTACCGTCTTTGGTAGGTTGGTTGTGTATCTGAGTGAATCCTTGGTCAATTGAGAGGTCTAATAGGGCTTGTTTTACTTCACGGTCTGCAGCACCAATTTTCACCGTCAGTTTCTTTTAGTCTATGTCAGGGCAGTTGATGCCACCAGCCAGTAAGATGTGTCTGCTTCTGCTGTTGTCGGTCAGCTTGTGTAGTGACTCATCTAGTTTCTTGATGTCATTCAGGTTGCGGTGTGGAATGTAAAATGATGAGATGAATATGTCCTTCTTGTTCTTCAGCTTTACCTTGGACCAGGCTATTTCGCATTCTGTTACGAGATCCGGCTACTCGTGGACCACTGTGCCTTCTCTGGTAGCTGTAAAGATGCCTCCACCCAGGCCAGATGCCCTGTCATTACGATGGATGGTGTACCTCTCAGGGAAAACTTCACTGGTGCTGGATCCTTCCCTGGTTTTACACCTTTAAGCCAGGATTCTGTCCCGCATATAATATCAGGCTTGATATAATCCATCGAAGCCTTGAATTCGGACTGATTGGCTGTTAGGAGTCTGAGGTTAAAATTCTGATGGGGAAGATTGCTATCAGCACCACTTGTGGATGGAGAGCGGCAGTAGTATAGAAGGGGGGGTGGGGGGGGGATGGTGTGGGGGTTCTGGCACACTTTCCCAGAGCGGGCTTCAAAAGCCAAGCAACTATAAAATGTGTCGGCCGTGGCTGTTAACTCAACTACACCATCATTTACAAAAATCTAAATGCTAGGCATACATGGGCCAAAAGCCCTAACACATATTATAAATTACTTGAGCAAACCCGCTCTAGGAACTATACCAGAACCCCCACCCCCACCCCCACCTTTCTATACTACTTATCAATCCAGTTGATCATTTCAATAACACAATATTTTGCTCATACGATTTAACATTTGCAATTGATTAAGCAAAGTCAGACGGAACCGGACAGTAGTCTTTATCATTGCTCTGCATATCATTTTTTACCATGGAGTATTTTATTTTCCTACACTTTGCTATTTTGTATTTCAGTTCAAGAAACTCTTCTCTGTTTCTATCCAGCTCACGTTCATAATTATCTATTTCGACCAGCAATCGTCTTAGCTTATTAACGTTGCTTTTGTTGGTGTCCATAAAATCATGACGAACTACTTCATATTCTACTTGGAGTTGCTTGCTTGTCATTATTTTTTTTTCTATATTTATTTTTTAAATTGTTAAGTTTTTTGCAAACCTTTTCTAATCCTTCTTGTTCCACTATAATAATACTATATATAATTATTTTTAAACCTTTATTTTATATTATCAATATCTTTAAATGGAACCCAACTATTGAAATCCTCATTGTAACCCTTCCATTTTATTAATCAATGCTTGTTTCTTTTTGTACTCACGTCGTATTACTTTTTCAATTCTGAATGTTTCTTGCTTTACTTTTATCATTTCTAATTCATAAAAGCTTCCATCAATGTTTTGGTTGTTTAAATCTTTTATTTTGTATGTTACAGGATTTGTATATTGAATTTCATCAACAACAAATATTTCTTCAGTCCAATTTGGAGTATAACCTTTCTCAAACGTTCTTTTATATTTTCTGATTCTAACATTATCCCCTATTTTAAACTTTGGCTTAATTTTCATTTTTCCATACAAGTTGAAATACACCATTCCTTTACTGTCTTCATGTGCTTATTATCTGTTGGAACGTTTTGGTAATTTCTAAACCAGTTTTATTTGGAACTGGTACAATCCAAGAAAATCAATAACAGCAAGCAAATATTTAGTACCTTTATTATACTTTGAAAACGATTGCATATCAACCAAGTCAGCAGACCATATTTCATTAACAATCACACGGCGTTGAGTAAACTTTCTTCGTATAGGTTTATGAAGTTCATCTGCTAACTTGTCAGTCCATTTCAACGCCTTTTCTCGTTTTTCGATTCTCCAAGACCAAGTTTATATTTTGCACTAATTACAGGCTTGATTATGAAATTCTTGGCGATTTTTAGCTCTACTGGCCAAGGGCCAGCAGAGCTTATAGGATGGTGTGTTGTCTGTCGTCCGTCGTCTGTCTGTCTGTCGTCTGTCGTCCGTTAACTTTTCTTCAAACGACTTCTCCTCAGAAACCGCTTGGTTAATTTTGACCAAACTTCACATGATGAATGCTTTTTAGATTTGTTAAAATTAGGTCAGCGCTACATCCAAGATGGCTGCCGTTACCATATATGGTCGAAACCTTAAAAAATCTTCTTCTCCAGAACCGCTGGACAGATTTCAACAGTTTTTCTTTTAAAATGATCGCCAAGGCCTAGACTATCAAGATTGTTCAAATAAAGTCCCCGGGGTTAAAAATGGCCGTGCCCCGGGGGTCCAAAGTTTGTATATTGAGGTTTTGCATGTTTTTCATATAGACATATAGGAAAAACTTTAAAAAATCTTCTTCTCTGAAACCAAAAGGCACAGAGCTCTCATGTATTACATGTAGCATAAGCTTATGGTCTTCTACTAAGTTTGTTCAAATGGTGACCCTGGGGTCAAATTTTTCCCCGCCCCGGGGGTCACAGTTTTACATAGACTTACATAGGATTTTTAAAAAAAAATATTTTTCTCGGAAACTACAACAGCCAGAGGTTTGATATTTTGCATTTACTATAAGCTTATGGTCATTAACCAAGTTTGTTCAAATGGTGACCCTCGGGTCACATTTGGCCCCGCCCCAAAGGTCACATGTTTTACATAGACATGTATAGGGAAACACTTAAAAAATCTTCTTCTCTGAAACTGCAAGAGCCAGAGGTTTAATATTTTGCATTTGCTATAAGCTTGTGGTCCTCTACAAAGTTTGTTCAAATGGTGACCCAGGGTTCACATTTGGCCCCACCCCGGGGGTCACAATTTTACATAGGCTTGTATAGGGAAAAACTGAAAAAATCTTCTTCTCTGGAACCACATGGCACAGAGCTCTCATGTATTACATGTAGCATCAGCTTATGGTCCTCTACTAAGATTGTTCAAATGGTGACCCTGGGGTCAAATTTGTCCCCGCCCCGAGGGTCACAGTTTTACATAGACTTATATAGGATTTTTTTTTAAAAAATCTTCTCGGAAACTACAAGAGCCAGAGGTTTGATATTTTACATTTATTATAAGCTTATGGTCCTTTACCAACTTTGTTCAAATGGTGACCCTGGGGTCAGATTTGGCCCCGCCCCAAGGGTCACATGTTTTATATAGACATGTATAGGAAAAAAACTTAAAAAATCTTCTTCTCGGAAACTGCAAGATCCAGAGGTTTAATATTTTGCTGTTGCTATGGTCCTTTACCAATTTTGTTCAAATGGTGACCCTGGGGTCACATCTGGCCCCGCCCCGCGGGGGTCACAGTTGTACAGAAATGCTTGTTTTAATTTTTTTAATTTCTTTATTTTTTTAATTATTTTTTTTATATATTTTTTTTTTATTTTTCTTTTATTTTTATTTTTTTATTTTTTTTTATTTTTTTTTTCTTTTTTTTTCTTTTTAATTTTTTTAATTTTTTTTTTAATTTTTTTTATTTTTTTATTTTTTTTTATTTTTAATTTTTTTTTTTTTTTTTTTTTATTAACTTGGAAAACCAGCCAGATCGGACCAGTAATGGCGGAGTTATGGCTATATTTTGCCTCTTTAAGACGATAGTCACTTGCTTCATTGATGTCATAAGAGCCATATTAGCCAGTAGAGCGTCCACAGGCCCTCTTGGGCCTCTTGTTTCTCCGAGTGATTTGGGTTTGCTCGTTTTCAAACCGGTCAGCATGTTTTTATCGCACATTGATTTATTACTATGACTTTCTTCATAACAGTAATCATGACCTTTGCAAATAGCATCTAATTCATTTGAAGGTTCTCCACTATTAAGCGGATTATCAGGACCGCAATATTTATAACCGGGAAGTGTTAGCCCCTTTTTAGGTAGCAAAGGAGTAAAGAAATATAAAAAGATCGGACAGGGAAAGTAGCATTCAATGAGGACAGTCAACCACAAAACACAGAAACAAACATGCAAACAGACAAACAAGAAGGCAAAAGTATAAATAAAAGTAAACGACATCACAAACACAAAAGGGTTGACAATAGGGCTAGTGGCAAAGTAGGCCACTGGGGGTTTAAACCGGTTCTAGGGTGCACCAAACCTCACACTTACCCTACTGTCATCCCATTAAAACAGGACAGTGTAAATAAAGAAATCCCCGCCATGATCTAATCTCTAACCAACAAGGCAGCATCAGTAGTAAATTTAAGTAAAACACAAATATGCTCGTGTAAATATAATACAAAAAAATAATTGCCTAGAAAGCCACAATGAAGGTACTCATTGACTTGGCAGAAGCCAGAGAAGTAAGAGAATAAACCATTAAGGGCACGACAAGAAAGATCATGGACAAACATCAAACGCCACCGTCCCAAAGGGCTTTAGGTAGGCGTCATCATAGGGTCCACAGCCTGTCCGGTCATCGTACAATTAAAGAGGAAAGCATAGAGGCGAACTGTAAAAGGGTCCACCACCAAGCATGCAGTACGTTGCAAAATGATAGGGTCATAACCTCTTTTGATAAACTTGTTCACAACCTGACTTCTATGGTGATGTGATTTATAAACTTCGTAAGATTCTTGGTCATGATCACTTTCATACTATCTTTGTTAAACTTGTTAAAAAGTTTATCAAAAGAGGTTATGATCACAGAAAAAGAAAAAATCATTATGTATGGATAAAATATTTTAACAGTTTGATGTATACTGACGAGATAAAGAAACGCCTCATCGGGAATTTCCGCTATATATTGTATATACCGCACACTTAATGCCACATAATATTCCAAAGAAATCCCAAGATGTTTTGTAAAACAAAGTTGCAGTTGGTTAGAGAAAGGACACAACTGTGATGTTGTAGACATTTTAATCACAGTACACTTGATAACAAGAAATTCATAAATATTGAAGTTCCTCTTTGAAAAATTAACTATTTTAGTACTGTATTTAACGTAAAGAGTTTGCAGAAATTTGCATCCTAAGTTTGCTCACATGCTTGAGCCAAACAGATACTCTGCCAATAATCAAACTTTGAAGAAATACTATTTGCTGTGTTTTGTGTTGTTTTAGTATTTTTTCCGAAAAGAAAGGTCTTACGTAGCCATGTACCATTCGATTAACAGCAGCATATTGTACATACAATATATAGCGGAAATTCCCGATGAGGCGTTTCTTTATCTCGTCAGTATATAATCAAACAGCACATAAAGAAAAAAATGGTTTTGCAGAAGATGCTTGCAGTGCTTTAAATTAGAAAGGGCGCTAAAAAACATAAGCCTGTTTGTGTTTCACTTAACGGAAAACAAGCAGTAGAGATGCCAAACAAAGATGAAAAGGTTTATTTTAAAAACTACGACAGACAGCTAATGGTTCCGTTTGTTATATATGCTGATTTTGAAGCAGTAACCGAAAGTATTCCTTCAGCATCAAACAATCCTAACAAATCATATACGGAAGCATATCAAAAGCATACTGATTGTAGTTATGGATATAAGGTTGTTTGTTGTTATGGTGATCAATATTCAAAACCAGTTGTAACGTATAGAGGACCAAAGCTGTTTACAAAAAAGAGTATGATAATGGACCTTTGGAAACGGCCGAGCACGACACAAACGAAATATTGCAGTCTCGGTTTGATTGAGACTGTTCATGAGCGGTAATGAAATACGCTAGCTACCGCTCACGCCCTCTAGCCCAGGGTTGAACAGAAAAAAATATAGAAGAAGAAAAGTGTTGCAAGAAAACTATGAATATATATTTTAAGAAAGAATTGTTGATGTCGTCGGAAGAAGAAGCTAGATTCCAAAAATCTAAATCATGTCATATTTGTGGTCGCACAGTAGCATATGAAAACTCCGTTAGAAATCATTGTCACATAACTGGAAAGTACAGAGGTACAAAGCTCATGACATATGGAATATTAATTTCAGGCTGACTAAAAAAATACCTGTCGTGTTTCATAATTTGAGAGTTTATGATTCTCACTTGATATTGCAACACATCGGAAAGTTTAAAAATAAACATAAATGTTATACCAAATAACATTTAAAAGTATATGGCGTTTATGTTAGGACAAAGTTTGGGGTTTATTGACAGTTTTCAGTTGATGTCTCAATCATTAGAAAATTTAGTAAAAAACATCCCCTCGTTTCAATACACCTCGCAAGAATACTTTGATGACAAGCTAGAATTAATAAAAAGAAAAGGTGTTTATCCGTATGATTACATGAACAGTTTTAAACGTTTTAAGGAAACTAAATTACCTGGCAAAGATAGCTTTTATTCTCAATTAAATTATGAGCACATTTCAGATGCAGGTTATGACCATGCTAAAGAAATATGGAAAACATTCAAGATTAAAAATATAGCCCCGGGTTCAGCAGAACTCAATATTCATAAAATCAATAATACCCAATTTTAACCATCCCGAAGATCGCATGCATACGGCGGTGGACATGCAGTTAATTGCTTCTCCATGTCGTACGGCGTATGGTCCCAGTATCTAATAAAATGAAATCCCCCGAAGAGCGAAATACACATAATGGAATTTAGTTGGGAGAAGCGGTTATGAAGACTGCGTATCACAAGTAACAGCCAAAAGACTAAATTAAAAAGCTGACAACATATCCTATAAGTAGTTAAACAATACCCAGAGCTTTTTATCGGCCGGAGTAGTGGAACCACCGAATCAAAATTTAAGTAAGAAAAAAAAAGAAATTGAAAATGTACCACCGATAACTAAATATAAGTATCGGGCTCAGCGATCTCCAAAGACTGATGTGCTGTTAAAACTGTGCTGTTAAGTTGCTGACAGATGTTTTTGAAAACTTTAGAACAATGTGCATTGAGTTTTACAAATTAGATCCTTGTCATTACTTCAGTAGTCCTGGTTTAGCTTGGGATGCATGCCTTAAGATGACTGTATCCAACTTGATTTAATAACTGATATTGATCAACATTTGTTTGTAGAAAAAGGATTAAGGCGCGGTACGAGTTATATTGCAAAAAGATATTCTAAGGCTAACAATAAATATATGAAAAACTACGACAAGAAAAATGAAAGCAAGTACATAATATATCGTGATGCTAATAACTTGTATGGGTGGGCCATGTGTCAACCGTTGCCTACTGGCAACTTCAAGTGGGTTGATAAGCTTGACAAAGGAAAATCAAATTACATTGTTGAGTGCGATATCGAGTATCCCAAGAAACTGCATGACTCGCATAATGATTATCCTCTTGCCCCGGAAAGTTTAAATATCAAAGATGAGTGGTTGTCAGACTATTGTACAAATTTAAAACAAAAGTTTAATTTAGGACATTGCAATGTTAATAAACTTGTTACGACGTTGAAAAATAAAGAAAAGTATGTCGTTCATTTTAGAAACTTAGAATTGTATAAAAAGCTTGGATTGAAGGTAACAAAGATACACCGAATACTACAGTTTGACGAATCAGAGTGGTTGAAGATATACATAGACTTTAATACTGCTAAGAGAACAGCTGGTAAAAATGATTTTGAAAAGGATTTCTTCAAACTGATGAACAATTCAGTTTTTGGTAAAACTTTGGAACATTTGAGAAAAAGAATTAATGTTAAATTAACTCACGAGGAGGAGGTCCTTTTAAAATATGCAGCAAGTTTCATGTAAAATGTTTAATGAAAATGTATTTGCCATGAAAAGAATAAAAGAACGATTAGTTTTAAATCGCCCTATTTATGTTGGTATGTGTATTTTAGACTTGTCTAAATATTTGATGTATGATTTCCATTTCAACTACATTAAAAACAAATATGATAAAAAGCTAAATTATTATTTACTGATACCGATTCCTTGTGCTATGAAATAAAGACAAAAGATGTATATGCAGACTTTTACAAGGATAAAGAACTTTTTGATAACTTTTTGATAATTGCGATTATGATCCAAAAAGTAAGTTTCATTTTAATGATAATAAAATGGTTATTGGCAATATGAAAGATGAAACATGTGGCACACTTATTTTTGAATTTGTTGGACTACGAAGTAAACTATATTCGTATATGTTAGATAATGACGTTAGTACAAAAAATTGCAAGGGTGTTAAAAAGTGTGTTGTTAAAAAACAAATCGCATACGATGATTACAAAGAGATTTTGTGTACAGCAACAGAAAGTCACCATGAGATGAATTGAATTGAATGTTGTTTAACGGCTCATCAACACACACACACCATAAACGTTTATCAGCTTATAATTATAAAAGATACATACTAGATAATGGACAAGATACATTAGCATCCAATAAAATACTCCATGGTAAAAAATGATATGCAGAGCGATGATGAAGATTACTGTCCGGTTCTGTCTGACTTTGCTTAATCAATTGCAAATGTTTTAGTTAAATCGTATGAGCAAACTATTATGTTTTTGAAATGATCAACTGGATTAATAAGTAGTATAGAAATGGGGGTGGGGGGAGTGTTCTGCTATAGTTTCCTAGAGCGGGTTTGCTGAAGTAATTAATAATATGTGTCAGGGCTTTTGGCTCAAGTATGCCTATCATTTAGATTTTTGTAAATGATGGTGTACTTGAGTTAACAGCCACGGCCGACACATTTTATAGTTGCTTGGGTTTAGAAGCCCGCTCTTGGAAAGTGTGCCCATGTCACTGGGATCTCGCAGTTACCACAGGGAAATATGGAGCAGTTTCGAGGGCCTGGGTTACTTTCAATGTCTACTCCGCCCCAACATATGTGTTGTGTAGTAGAGTATGATATCAAATAATTCTAAGTTTAAATAGATGAGATGATGGTGCAAGTGTCTTGAGGGAAACATTTTGAGTTTGAATAAAACAACTAAAATAAATAGTATTTATATTTTTATTTTCGTATTCAGAAATAAGGGTAATACCAGTAGCATATAGGTTAAAGGAAAATGATCAAATAGTTCCTTTATTGCTATTTTAAAGCATAAATCTACGCGTATGTAGATCTATGTTTAAAGTAAACATGTTGATTTTCATAACAATTGTACATCATTTTTCTTTTTGATTTTCGTACTAGTTTAGTATAATTCGCAATTAACAAACATTCAGTGTTTATACATGACGTCTGTGCAGCATGGAAATAGCGTGTGTTTTTAACACGTGCATGCAGTTAGTCGGAATGCAAATAACTATATATAATGATAGGAGCGAGCAACCTTTTAAGGCTTTACGTTGGTATATGTTGGAGTACATTGAAATTATGCCTTAGTAAAACCGATGTTTGTGAACATTTATTAGTGCCCAATAAAATAAGTTAGAGGACTGCGTTAATGTTAATATCGTGTATACAAGATTTTAATGCAATTATTAATGATGTGTATTCACCTTTGTTTAAACGAAATCTTTATTCGGATAACGACGTTCAAACATCGGGTTTTGTAACACAAATGAAAATGCTTGTTATAATGACGAATGTGGTTGTTCCTGTGGTTGTAAATGCAGCACCCTCAGCTTACCAAGCTCACGCAACCCCGCCAGATTCCAGTATAGACTCAAAGGCCATGTCCTAGAAATACAAGACAGAACCAAATATCTAGGTGTCGACATTTAGTCAAATCTTTCTTGGAAGAACCACATTGATCGGGTCACCAAGAAAGCAAACAGCATGTTTGGCTTCCTGCGACGAAACCTGAAGTCCAACAACGAGGAGATAAAGACGAATGCCTACATCAGTATGGTTAGGTCTAACCTGGACTACTGTGCTATAATATGGAGGAACCACCACAAATATCAGATACGGAAAGTGGACGAGTCTAAAGACGAGCTGCTCGTTATACTACCCATATATATAGGAACACCAGCAGCGTATCAAACATGCTTGAACATCTGAAGTGGGAACCCCTTGAAAGCAGGAGATCCAAATTGCAACTGACCCTGCTTTACAAGGTGGATAATGACCTTGTCGACATACCAGCATTCGACTTCTTAACCCCATCCACAGCTAAGACCAGATTAGCCCATTCAAAGAAGTGCAGACAGTTTTCAACTTCTTCAGATA
This sequence comes from Cyrtodaria siliqua, assembly GCA_037043455.1. Lineage (NCBI taxonomy): Eukaryota > Metazoa > Mollusca > Bivalvia > Adapedonta > Hiatellidae > Cyrtodaria > Cyrtodaria siliqua. The sequence continues at coordinate 13,302 of JAWPHD010012813.1, forward strand.
TCTTCAAACACGGTTTCTTCCCCAGGACAGTACCCATGTCTCTTCCAGCCACAGAGGCTGAGAGTCCCTAATTGGTATCCTTCAGGATATCCAAGCTATCCAATCTCCCTACTAAGTCAGGGCCCATTCCGGTGGTCAAGTAGGCCATCGAGCTAGAGCTATGCTGACGGGGACATATGGGCTCTGGTACCGCCACGGAAGCCGGATTGGTTTAGTAATCGATGGGTGAGAAACGATTGGGAACAATTTCATTTTTCTTTGTTTTTTATTATTCATACCCCCTCTCCCACCCCAAGCCGTATTTATCATTGAATTTCTTATACATTTGTTAAACTCTCTTTATGGTCTGTGTATTATGCCTTATTTATTTCTTTATTTTTCTTTACCTATCATCTCTTTTATTTCATCTTCTTAGCATTACTAGTGAAGTAATTTCCGTTGAGTAATGGTCAAAGATGACAGTTCAACGTTTTGTTTGTTTGTTTGTTTGTTTGTATGGTGTTTTACGTCATTTTCAACACAAGTAAGGTTATATATGACGGTCGATTTTTTGCGGTGGAGGCAGGCCACCCACTTTTCCTGGGAAGAACCAGTACTCTACACCTACCGCCATCCGTATTTACACTTCCTCACTTACAAGTCGAGCTCCCAGTGGGATTCGAACCTGTAGCGGTGAGAGGTGAAGGTTTACAACGCAACATGGTTAACCATTCGGCCACGGAGCTGCCAGTGGGATTCGATCCCGTAGCGGTGAGAGGTGAAGGTTTACATCGCAACGTCGTTAACCACTCGGCGACGGAGACAGTGCAACGTACACATGTAGAAATGTAATGAAAGAAAATTTGATTTTGTGTACATGCTAGATAAGTATAGGGACAATACAAGCGACGTTAACAGAATTAATATGATAAGCGCTAGATCGAATTACAAATCAGTAATAAGAAATTATAGAACATTATATAACATGGATAAGACTTCCTTATTTGTGAAAGCTAGATAATATACTGAAATTGTATGATGCTGCTGTTAATCGAATGGTACATGGCTACATAATATATATGTGGGTCCGATATGGGCAGAATGTTCAATGCCAATGAATGTGGGATCCATATAGGGCCCATGGGTAATCCCACATGGGCGTGCCCGGATCTAGCCCATATGGATCCCATTTACCCTTGCTTGCTGAATGTGGGACCAATATAGGACCCATATGGGTAATCCCACATGGGCGTGCCCGGATATAGCCCATATGGGTCCCATTTACCCTTGCTTGCTGGAATCTTTCCTTTCGGAAAAAATACTAAAACAAGACGTAACACAGCAAATAGTATTCCTGCAAAGTTTCATCATTGACAGAGTACGCGCTTGGCTCAATCATGTGAGCAAATTTAGGTTGCACAATTTTGCAACATGTACTGTGATTAAAACGTCTACAACATCACAGTTGTGTCCTTTCTCTAACTAACTGCATAACTGCAACTTTTTTTACAAAACATCATGGGGTTTCCTTGGGCTATATATGGAATTAAGTGTGCAGTATATAAGGGCGGAGGGATTTTGGTCACTTTTCGGGTCCGTTTCTAGCCTCATAAAACGGTTGCGGTAGTGCATTGATTGGGTAAAAAAGTCCGTTTTCAAATAAAAGGATTTAACAATCTGTTAATTAAACCACAGCCATTATGCGTCTATCGAGCGAAAAAACAATTGATACTGAGGACGTGCATCGAAATTGTTTTAACAGTAACATGGACATACATGTATGATCTGATCCTGGCAGAAAGCATGAAACTTTGCATGTTTGAACCTTAAGTTATTACCGTTAATAAATAAAAACAGGATGCACGCAGCCCAGCTGGCACGCTGTTTTCGGGGTGAAGAGCGGAATATCGGCTAAATATGCCAACTTCGGGCCGATGTTGTACCGATATTGGCAGATATCGGATGCAGAGCGAAATATCGGCTAAATATGCAAACATCGGACCGATGTTGGGCCGATGTTGTACCGATATTAAAATATTTTAGTAAAACATTTTAAAAAACTACACATTTAGTGCAAGCAACTATTGCAATAAATTATTATAAGTTCATTTGTTTCAAAATATTTATAAATATTTATCAATATATATTTTTGTTTTAGCAAAATCAATATCGGGCCGATATCATTTTGTTAACAGGGGAGATTCATCGGGCCGCTGTCGGTTCGACATAACACGCCATAAATCAATAAAGGGAGGTAATGACATGTCATTATAAGGTTCATGGAGGATGGCCTCGAACCGCCATGGACCTATTAAAAAAAAGTTCTTCTTCTTTTAAATATAATGTATTTATTGTTAATGTGAAAAGATATTATTCGCTTTGTTATTTCTTATATTGCAAAATGATGCTACCTACATTCACAAGAGTTTTATTTATTGCTGATGAATACTTTTCCAATAGAGCTAATTGAGATAAACACCAACAGAAAGATATTATATAGGTAGTATATATAATGAAGAGCGTCTGCCTTGCATTCGGGAGGTCGTGGGTTCGAGTCACCTGACCGCGTCATACCAAAGACTTTAAAAATGGAGTAGTTACTTGTAACCCATGCCTGACAAGCAAATAATGGGTAGTACTACGTCTGGTCAACCCGGGGTCAGAATAATGTGTCTGGGTGGGGTACCATGTACTACGGCATGGTATTCCAGTATGGCAGCACTATATCTGCTTCAAGTAGACTGTAAATAGATACATAACACTACACACAATCACTCACACAATAGTCCAGACTAAATGCCGAGTCAACGGGGGATTCTTCCCGGGGGCTCATATGGTAGAGGGACTTTAAACCTTAGAAATCATCATCATAGAAATACACACACCGAAGCATTGTGGTGTAGTGGTTAGAGCGTCTGCCTTGCATTCGGGAGGTCGTGGGTTCGAGTCCCCTGACCGCGTCATACTCACAGACTTTAAAAATGGGGAGGTGAGTAGTCACTTGTAACTCTTGCCTGATGAGAATAATGGGTAGTGCTACGACTGATTGACCAGTGTCAGAATAATGTGACGGGGGTATCATGTCTACAACGGCGTGGTATTCCAGTGTGGCAGCACTATAAAGAAATCATTGAGTTCGCTGCTTCAAGTAGACATATCATCACATCACACACCAAAAGACACAGATAAAAGTCCAGACTCCATTTTGCCTATAATCGTCGGGTAGGACGCCTGTCGTAGGAGGGCGGACTATAATCCTTAGAAATACACACACACACAATAGAAACACACACACACACACACACACACACACACACACTTATTATTTGTATCGATTTGATCGAAAACTCGGACGGAAGTAAACGGCCACACACAGTAGACGGGGGAGTAAAAGGAGAGGGCGGGGTCCAGGCTTTGTATAGTGAGAGTACGCATGTTTTCCATAGATTTACATCAGGAACACTTGATAATTCTACTATGAAACCACAAATTATAGAGTGCTAATACTTCGCATGTAGCATTAGCTTATGTTCATTTATCAAAAGTGTTCAAATGATAACCCTGAGGTCAGGTTGGCACCCTTCATGCTGTGACCTCAGGGCTCACAGTGTTTAAAAGATTATGATTTTTGTATTCTCGAAAGAAGCCATATATTTGAATCAATTTTCTTCGATTTGTTTTCGTTTGTCACACATATATTAATTGACAAGAAATAGCTCCTTGAGGGGGTTATACACAGTTCGTACTCTGGATCCTCCACCCCCTGACATATGTGGGGAGGGATGGGTGATGGAGACGTATTTTTGTCTGTTAGTGAACAAGAACATACTCTTTGACATTGGTAGTGGTGGGGTGTGGGGATACACACTCCATAATCTGGAACCCTCCACCCTCTTTCATATCAATGGGGGTCTGTGCAACACTCACCTCCCCACCCCACTCCCGTTCTTACGTCAAAGCTATATGATAGTATTGTCATTATTGTCTACATTATACATCATGTATATTATTAACTGGAAGCTCGACTTGTAATGTTAGAAAGTGTCGATTCTTAGGGATGGCGGTATACCGTACTGGTTCTACCCAGGAACACTGGGATGGTCTGCCTCTACCACACACAAATCGAACGTCATATATGGCCTTAAATATGCTGTGACGTTAAACATCATTCAAACAAACAAACACAGACATTATTAACCGATTGTCAATAACTGCCAACTTTAGGGTACGGATCGTCTTTGGTATGTCGTCATGTTTTAATTGGTAGGCAAGATATGTTGCTATGATATTACCTAGATGAAGTAATGTGCAAAAAAGTAAATCCTTGTACATATTTCTAATCTTATGTTGACTATGTCATTATGTGTAGTCATGTAGTGGTTATTTTTATAACTATGGCAGTGAATATACGGATATGCAAATTAGATGAAAACTAAAGCAAAACATATTTCTCGTCACGAAGAGTTACATTACTTCTAGTATATTAATATATTTAAATAAACGTCTAGGACAAACAAATCCATTAATTAATTCAGATCACGCAACTAATACAATACGAAACCAGAAATGAGATTATAAGAATCTTTCATGGGTATCCGTGAAGATGGGGGAAATCCAACACGAGGAATAAATGCTTTTATCCCGAACAGAGGCTCTTCCAGGCTTGAGCCCCGGTTCCGATTAAAACAGTTATACCGATGGTTGGAGTGTCCCTATAAGAACCGGGTACCCATGATTGCTTTTTTTTCTTGAATACCATTTACATTCTGTGCATTGAAGTCGCCAACTACTAATATCTTGCACGTTAGTTACACAATGACGCACATGCAAACAGTCGTTGTTGATATCAAACGTAAGACTTTTATCTTCCCCCATGTGTAAGATCAGGCTTTTCATCACCCATATACAACCCGGATAACCGTATCCGGTATGAAAGAAAAGTTGTTGCTTCAACTTGATATAATACCCACAAAGTAAGCAACTGGTACATATCAGAAGGACGGATTACCAGGCTCGTCATAAACTAGTATGTGGAATGATATAATTTGTGAACAAGAATCATTTTATAAGCCAAAAAGTGTTCTTCTTTAATAATGTGTTTAAGCAGGAAATGCCCCCTTTAGGGCCTCAATGGTACATTTTTGTTAAAGTGGTATTACTAAATCAATTAAAAGCTTGTTTAAACAGCTTTAAACTTGGAGCTTGGTAAATAAATCCATGTAATATATGCACATCTATGTCAGTGCTGTTCGTTGCAATGCAGTATGGCTATTACACATTCATACAGACCAGTTGATGTTATACTGGCATTATAGCAGCAACACTGTAGTTATATTGTAATCATCCTCTATGAAGATATCAATGTATTGTTTTAGATAAGTACGTAAAAAACACAATTTGCGAAGATGCAGTTATTTTTATAAATCAAAAATATACGTTTTTATCTGTCAATGGTGTTTAAGCAATAACTCATCCCTTTTGTGCCCCAATGCCATACTGTTGCTGCTATGGTGACAAATATATATTTGAAATGATAGTACAATAAATAAATGGTACTTACAATGTCATAAATGTAAACAGTACTTTGGTAAGAGATCCAGTAAAAGCAGTATATTGTTTTTTCATCACATATCCTAAGGTATAATCATGCAACGTTTCATGCTTTCTTCCGGAAGTTCACAATTTGACCCCTATATGGCTTATACATACCACACTATCGGGAACGTTATTTACTAGAGCATTAAATAATAGATTATTTGAATGGGCGGAAAAGCACATGCGGGATTTAGATCGTGTTTGAGTGCTGTCGATAACAATTGTGTGTTATATAGTTTAATTATGCATATTCTGAATTAGGTAGAAACTTGTATTGTATATTGATCGATTTTACCAAAGCATTCGATTATGGTGTTAGAGATGACTTATGGTACAAGTTAACTCAATTTGGAATTAGAGGGAACATTCTTAACATAATAATTTCAGTTTTCATCCCAGACATAAATAAATCGATGTATGCAAGTGTTAATAAAGTAAAATATTGTAATAATAATAATAATACTGTTTGAATGTCTGTCAACTTTTTTTTTCCCATGTGTCTTACGATATCGAAAGTGAATACTTACTTAGTGGACTAGATGTTCATTTATGTTTTTTTATGCAGATGATATAGTTATTTTTGCTAATTCGCCAGACGAGTTAAAAATGAATTGAATGTTGTTTAACGGCTCATCAACACAGTATAGGTTATTTAGAGCCGCCCCAGAGAGAGGGGAAGGATACATAGGAATCCGGGAACTTGCCCTACTCTTATTCCTATGGTTCTTTAACGTGCTCGGAGGATAAACCGATACACGGGACCGCCCGGTTTACGTCCACATCCGACGGACGAGGCTAAGGGAAAGTGTCTTGCCCAAGAACACACAGACGGAACTCAGTGGCACCATGAGATTGAACAGAAAGTCTTAATATATTATCTAACTATTGTAGTAAATGGAAATTAAAAGTTTTTTCGACAAAAACAAAAGTATGATTTTTAGAAAAGGGGGAATGTTGCCAAGAAATTTAGCATCATTTTATTACGAAGACAGAGTGATAGAAAGTTTCAGTAAGTTTACTTGTTTAGGAATGTTTTTTTCAACTGGTGGATCTTTTACAGAAGCGCAAAATATCCTTTCGGATGAAGCGCAAAAGGCAATTTTTAAAATGAACAAATACTTATACAAATTTACATTTATTTCACTAAAACACAAATAAGACCTTTTTGATAAGTTAGTTACACCTATTCTGTACTATTCATGAGAGATCTGGGGATTTATCCAAGCACATTCTATTAAACGAGATCATTTGCAGTTTTGTAAAAGGATCTTAGTCGTTAAAAAAGACAACATACAACATGATTTTTATATGGTGAGTTGGGAAGAACATCATTCATTACAAAGAGATATATTATGAATATAAAACTATCGGTTAAACATTTTACAACTGAGGGAACAAAAAAATGTTAACATTCTGTAGAATATGATGTTAAATGACTTGGAATTGTATCCACAAAACGTTAACTGGGCATCACTTGTTAAACATTTATTGACTTTACTATCAGGGCTCTATATATGTCATTTTAAGATATAGTATATAGTGGGTTGGGAACAATTTCAGAATAGTAAGATTTTTTTTTTATAGATATTCTTAAAATGGATAGTAATAGTGTGTTATAATACACAGCTATGTGTTTATGACTCTGGTGCCAGTGGTTCTATCTGTGCCTATTGCCATCATCGTCACTTTCAAAATGGAAACACCACACTATATTTGAGCCCTATCTAGCGACACGTTTGAGATAGTGTTGTGCAGTACTATTCTAGATCATCTGCGATGCTTGCTTATTTCAAGACAAACGTTTGTATTTACAATCAAACGTCGAAGATGATCACGACTAGTGCAGTAAAGGTCTCGATTATGTCTATGCTGGCATAAAGCAGCGTATCGTACAAGATAATCAATCATGTGCTGGCGTTGACCGACTGAATATAATATAATCACATACATTTGACATACCGATATAACATTCCGGGGTGGTCTAGAGGTTAGCATAGCTGCCCTAAGTACACGTTTTGATTTGGGCGGGGCGGGGGCGGGGGGGGGGGGGGCTTTAGAATTGTAGCTTGTACAGCACATATATTTGATTATTTATTAAGTGTTAAGCATAATCTCTGGTTTTTTTCCATTAAACAACTTCCTTTAAATTAAGGTGTGTAGTCCCTCCTCATATTAAACCAAAAGGATACCCTAATGGTATAGGCACAATACAGTCTGGACTTTTTATTTCAGTAATACCGAACAAGTGTATCATAATGTGCACTACTATACTTATTTGCTGCATTCTGCTTTTTCTGTGTACTGTTTGGTTATTGTTTTTAAATGCAAACCTTTCTGCGGCGATTGATACTGCGCATCAATTTTTCTTGTACTGAATTACTAAAGAAAAAAGCCGAGTACCAAACAGTAAAACATAGATTGTTAATATATTCCACATTTCAGAATGAGGCAGTTGAATTAAAATTAACGACGATCGAGGTTAGAAAACTTTCTTTAACATTTTGACTTATAGTTTTTTCTTTAAACGATTTAAAGTGATTTATTAACAATTGATAGATGATTCTTTTCACTTCAAAATTATGCGGAATGATAAAGAATAATTATTATAATGATAGTCACTGTCAAATCTAGAACGAAAATCCAAATGGCGACGCCCGTCGTAAAACCTGTATACCTTAATGCATTTTCTACGATATGGAAAAATGACACTTTGTCACCAGCGTCAATAACTTATAATAGTAGTTAATTCTGTAGCAGTAACACACACCAATTATGTCCACGGAATTAAAACTTGTGTTGTTGTTGTTGTTGTTTTTGCTATTTTGATGGGTGGAGTTACATTGAAATCGCTTTAAAAATTGCCTTTCATGGCATTTCAGATCAAATTCATTGAAGCTTTTTTTTCTCAGTTTGTATTCTGTTTTATATTTCATTTCTATTGATATATACTTAAAGATTTCATGACATCCTTTACAGTTAAATATTGTGATATATTATTTTACTTTAATCAGTTATATGGACTGAATGGGTGGGTGATGTACCCTCCTACTTTGGTAAGCTGATCGGCTAATTTTATCTGCCTTCAATACAACAAAAAACAAAAAAGACTAGATACGCATAAAGTGTAAATGACACAATTTTGGGTGCGGCTCACTCAATACCATGCAGAGTTATTGCCCTTGAACTTATTAATTGAATTAAATGTTGTTTAACGGCTCATCAACACAGTACAGGTTATTTAGAGCCGCCCCAGAGAGAGGGGAAGGATACATAGGAAACCGGGAACCTGCCCTACTCTTATTATCGAATAGATTCCTATGGTTCTTTAACGTGCTCGGATGATAGACCGATACACGGGACCGCCCGGTTTACGTCCCCATCCGACGGTCGAGGCTAAGGAAAAGTGTCTTGCCAAAGAACACACAGACGGAACTCAGTGGTACCACGGAGGATTGAACCCGGAGCCTCAGGTTACAAATCCGCCAAGCTACCGACTGCGCCACGCCAGCCCCCTTGAACTTATTAACAAAATGTTTGTAGGGTGGGGAGAGGGGTATTTATCACCTTCAGTGATACCTCTAGTTAAAGACAATTCCGTGTGTATAGTATTAACTGTTGATTACATTGCACCAATAATATATTTACATAATTTATATTGTTGAAGACGACAAAACCGAAAAATCAACAACAAAAATATTTATATGAAAGCAGGTTCCATTTCAACATGATACTGAATAACTAATTATTTCAATGCTTGATAACCATTTCGCGAGTGCCACGTGTCCCTTTACACAACATTCGTATGCAGAGCTACAGATAAGCAGCTTAAATACTCAAATACAATTTTCAAAATACCTTATTAAAACCAAAAGCATGGGCTTTATATAAAGTAATCGAAATTGTGAAATAATAAAACAACCAATGCAAATTGAGCAACGACATGGGGAAGCATATAACTCCATGTCCACCGCCGTATGCATGCCATCTTCGGGATGCTTAAAATTGTGTACTATTGATTTTATGAATATTGAGTTCTGCTCAACCCGGGGCTAGAGGGCGTGAGCGGTAGCTAGCATATTTCACTACCGCTCATGAACAGTCTCAATCAAACCGAGACTGCAATATTTCGTATGTGTCGTGCTCGGCCGTTTCCAAAGGTCCATTATCATACTCTTGTTGAAGGACAACCCAGTCACCTTGTATAAAGGTTATTATAAACCAAGTTTACTGGATGAGTTACAGTGTGTGTAATGCTATACACTATTAGTGGAATGCCACCCCAAAACAATGTCACACAATTTCATCGTTTTATTTTACCCAATTGAAATCATGAACTATCCATTTAAATATATACCAATGGGTAAATACCCGACTGGTCAAAAGCTCATCTTTAGCTCTGTTGTATGTATGCTCTTATATCCTCGCATACTATTTGGGGGTGCCAGTGGATATTATCAACTCGAGAATTATTTCGAGCATTGATAATATCCACTGGCACCCTCAAGAGGATGTGATATTTATTTTATTATACCGAACAAATACTCCTAATATACTAATATACTCGATAATGAAGAAAAAAATGTTGTTGTTGTTGTTGAAAACATCTATTTATAGAACTGAGCTTTTCAAAAAGCTAGCGGGATGATATTTTGCGCTATCACCCGGTATGACGCGTTGAGGGTGATAGTGCGAAATATCAACCCGGCAGGGTATGGGGATTTTACATGGAGTGTTTACAGTGAGGTGTAATAAATTGAATTATCTCCTTCAATTTAGTTCAGCAATACAGCAACTAGACATTGAAAGTCGAGCATCTGCACCAACAAGGATTGCTTGCAGTTTACAATACATTCCACATTTGATAATATTGTCATAATAAACCTGTTGGCAGGCTTCTTCACATAAATGACATAACTTTGTTTCAATAAAAATATAACAAATGCAACGTATTCTGCTTCTTTCACGCCCCTTCAAATTGACAACGTGTCTAGACAGTAAATCCTCTTCGGCCAATCTATGCCACTCAGTACTTTGAGTATTTTGATTATTATGTGTGGCTCCAACAAGGTATTGGAAATGAAAAGATATTTATTAACATTATTAAACAAGTATTGAATGATCATTTTATTCAAAATTGGAATCATAGGTTGCAGAGCTCAAGCAGAGCTGTTTTCTACAACAGTATTGCATTTTTTCAATTTTATTTAACCACATAGTGTATACACATTTTGTCACAGTCAATTACAAAACAAAAAGCTTCATCTCATAGATTAATCAAAGCACTGAAAGTGCTGAATGCGGCGGGCTTTGTGTAAGGAACAAAATCAGAATAAGATGAACATGCCATGAATATCGAAGTGCAGGAAAAATGAATAGAAATGGGAAATGGGGAAAAATAGCGCCCGACGCGAGTTTGTTTTTCATAAGTCTTTCCTGGTGAAAACACCAGACTGTACTGGACCTGTGAAAACACCAAATTGTACTGGACTTTACTGAACTGGACAGTGAACTTTGCACATATCAAGTTAATAAAGACTTATGGGCCTTGGGGTTCCCGGTACCAGACAATCATCCCCCAGGCAGTTCTCAGTCCACCCCTTAGTGCCTGGGAAAGATTGCCTAGTACGGTACTCCCTGTACCGCCTGGTATTCCCTGTACCTTGAACTCTACGATCTATGAAAGTTTTGATGGCATACTTAAGTACAAGAGATATAACGATAACAAGATTTCTATATATGCTATATTCCAACACAATAACAATCCAATGGTGTTTAAGCATGTTTCTTCATTTCGTCTTATCATTAATAATATTTTACTCACATCGTGAATCACTAAACAACTTTCGAAATAATTGTTGCTATATACAATTATACATAATAAAGGAATATTCATGTTGTTTTCACGTTCTATCTGAAGTAAAATCAAATAAAACAATGCCGTAATCAGAACGTTTTTCTCCAATATGATCAACTATTTTATTAGGTTAAACAAGGCAAATTCGGTAGACACAGTTGATATATTGTCATTTGGAATATTATTGTTTTCCTATTACACACATAGCTCGTTTTAGTTTAAGTCAGTTCTTCTCATTACATTCAGTTCATGCAAACACGGAGGCACTATTTATCTACACGGAGGCATATCATTTGAATGCTGCTCGGCTGCCACTTCTGTTATTTTTGGCTTTCAGAGCTATTTTAGCTTAGAAGTCTGGCCAGCCTTCACTTTTTGGTATACCATTCTGTTTTGTTTGTTTGTATGGTGTTTTACGGCATTTTCAACACATGTAAGGTTATATATGACGGTCTATTTTTTTGTGGTGGAGGCAGACCATCCACTTTTCCTGGGTAGAACCAATACTGTACACCTCCCTCCATCCGTAAGAATCGACATTTCCTCACTTACAAGTCGAGCTCCCAGTGGGACTCGAACCCGCAGCGGTGAGACACGAAGGCTTACAACGCTCTCCGCCGCAAAACATTGATCTGGCAGATGGGTTAAACCTATTAGAATACCTGTTAACGAGAGAGAAAGTGTGAAGTTTGTAGCGTGTTCAGGCCTGCCAAATCTCCGGATAAAATCCGGATTCTAATTCTGCGGATTTTTCAGTCGCTCTCCGGTCGCTCTCCGGATCTTTGAATTGAAGAAGAAGAAGAAGAAGAAGAAGGTAAATGTTTATTAAAGTGTCACAAATCATCATATGGCATACACAACGTTCAGTACAACATATTAAAAAAGAAATGAGATTTCGGGCCGATATCGGCCTAATATTAGTCTATGAGACACTTATTTATTCAAATCAATGCATGTATATTAAATATACAGAGAAAACATAAAACATGTAAAACAGTTAGCATTAGCTTAAGACAATTTAATTCGACTATGTTTAATCGAGATGCAAGTTATATTAAGATTCTTTATATTTTTAAAGGATTTGCAAATAATTGTTCGTTAAAGCAGGTTCAATAAAAAGGCCGATTGTGTGTTATTTTGGGTCTTTTAAAATCTAGAAAACACCTATTCTTAAGAAAAATCAAACATTATGTAGTTTAAAAATAGTTTAAAAATATAATTACTTAAAATTTGCAAACATTAAAATAAATAGTTAGATTAATATGGTACTTCTCCTTCTGTTCATTTTACATAGCGTTGAAGATATCTTAAATTGCAGATTTTCATTCTTCATAAGAAAACCCATTTTTTATGATGGCAGAAAAGTATAAAATGAAGTGTTGTTAAGCGAAGCCGCTTGGAAAAGTTCATACCAGATATCATCAGACAATTTACAGAGTTTCGTGTTCCACTTCACTTAAGTTACAGTATTTGCAAATTATTTCGTTAAAAGGAGTATTTGGACGAGTGTACCTTCAAGTTTATACAGCTAAAGGTAAATTACAGCATCTGAATTTGGAAAACGTTTTCCTTTGGCCTCTTGATAAGTTCATTTTAACATAGAATTCCGATTTATATTTAAACTTATATGTTCTATAACTTCTTAACTTGTTTCCATTTGTATTATTACCATTACTATTTAATTTCTGCTCCCATTTACCATGCTCCTTATATATTAGTTTTTGTATAACAATATTATTACTCACATCTTTACATGACATGGCACATAACATGCAAAATTGTATTTCTAGATCATTTATAAATGCTAACATGCTCTTTTCCCATGATTGCTTATATTCATGACCGTTTATGAATGATGTTACACAATCTATTTTTTGGCATGCATTTTAATCTGCACAATAATCTTATCGTTTCTATCTTTTGTTTAACTATGCATGATTCCATTCCAATATCACCACGGGTTGCTATATTTGATGCATGTTTACTTGTACCTAAGAAATATCTACCTGCTTTATTTATGACTATTTCAACGTCCGTAAAATATCGCTGACCCCAGATTCCTGCGCAATAATACAGAACAGGTACAACAAGTGTTTCAATCAGCCTTTTATATACATCATATTTCATTCCACCTGCATTTAAGTATTTTTTATATACTGCTCCAAGTGGCTGATTTGGTTATTTCTCTTACCGATTTAGAAAAATCTAACAATTCGTTAAACCAAAACCCAAGGTATTTGTAGCATTTTGAAATGTCTACATATTTATCACCAAGCATGAAACAAAGGATGACATTTCATTTATGTTTTTGGCCTAAAATGCATGACTTTATTTTTTTCTTGGTTTACAGCCAGACGCCATTTATTGCACCAGTCGTTAAGTTGACTTAACATAAGTTGTAGCTCACCTTCTGTTTCAGCTATTAAAACAATATCATCTGCATACAACAATATTGATATCGAAACACCGTCAACCATTACACCAAGGTTCATTTGGTTTATATCGTTAGCCAGATCATTGATATACTATGAAAATAATGTCGGGGATAAATTACAGCCTTGCCTAACGCCATTTTGGACAGGGAACCAGTCTGTTAGGAAAGCATTCATCTTAATGGCGAATGAAACAATTTAGGTGTCAAATCTCCCGATTTTCCTCAAAACAAAATGTTCATGATTTAACAGCTATATTGTCACAGTTTAGCAGCTATTTCCCGAATTGGTCCTGTTACGCACCCTAGTCAGAGGAGTATTTACAAGTGCAAAAGCAATGGGGTCATCCGTGTAATGCATTGACAGATTATACAATTAACACCTAAGGGCATAATTCATTTCTTCAGTGACATAACGACATGTGCAATAACAGTAATATATCTGTGACTTCTTCAATTGGTCAAGCTAACTGAAATCGTAAGCGCGAGGAACTAGCAACTCCTTGTGTGTGGTAACACTATAATAACTGCTGCTGTGTACGATGATTATAATTTGTATAAGAGTTATGCATTAAGAACGCATCTGTTTAGAAAAGTTAGTGCACTTTCTTAAAAAACAACAACAACAAAAATACAAAAACAACAACAAAAAGACAAACAAACAAACTTATGGTAGAAATTAAAGTCTTTCTAATCGAATGACTATGCTAATTTATTATTTTCTATAACTATCAAACAATGCATCGATTTGTATTAATTGCATAAATAATTTAAATTTGCGCTTTAAAAAAGGTAGTTCAAAAATCAAGTCGCACGCTCCAAATTTTCATTTAAACATGTTCTTCGTTATAGCTTTACATCTTAAATTTTAAATATCTCAGGAGTTTGCGTTACAAGTTTTGGCAGGCCATCGTGTTAAAAGATTAATTTCAGTTTGTATTAGAATGTGAACGCTTCTCGGAGTTAAGGAATCAATATATAATATCTAAATAGTTTTGGAAACGACCTAATATGATTAAAGTTATAGAATTAATTAACTCAGTAAATAAAGTCAGAATTTGTAAATTAGTTATACTTATTTATAAAGCTTTTAAATTAAGAAATGAACTTTTATATAGAATATAAATGCATTTTTCGAATCTCCAGTGTAAGAATACATACAATTGTAAATTGTGAACAATACAGATAAGATTATTTTATTATAGTGACATTGTGGTATGTATAAATATTTTATCAAATTGAAGTTATATTACAACACCCGGCCGCATTGGGCCTACACATCACTTTAAATAGAATATTATAATAAATACATCAACACACATTAAACAGCTATATATAAATACATTTATAGTGAAAATATATTAATTTTAAACTCTGTAATTATACATGTTTATACAATTTTTTTGTCTTTTACATAGATAAAAAGTATATATGCGTGTATACAATTTACGTACATGCACATACACATACACATATTCATACGTACGCACGCACACAACTACGCTCATTTGTATACAGACACAGACACACACATGCACGCACGCACGCACACACACACACCACACACGTACGACGCACGCACAATGACAATGTAAACACTACATGTATACAACACAGAACATTTACATTATGGTAATATATGTGTTCAGTTGTAAAGATACAGTTTTCTGCGTAACATAGCACATACAATGAATTTTGCAATATACGCATAATGATTGTTAAGCACGTATGCTACTTTTTGTAAATCACTCCGTGTCTCATTAGCCTTAATTAAAAAATATTGTCTAAGGTCTTCATATTTTGAACATTTTAACAAAAAATGTATTTCCCCTTCTTTATCATTTTCAGAACATATTTTACATTTCCTATCATTTACATTACGACCATCATATCTCCCAGCCTCTACTCTTAGAGGTAAGATTCCACATCTAAATTGTGATAAGTGTGACCTCTCATTTTTTGTTAAACTAGACAATACATATGGTTCGGCTTTATATTCGTGTTTAACCTGAATAATGCTAGAAGCTGGTTTAAAACCCCAGCGGCCTTTTTTTACCACTGCCCGTTCCAAGGCGGTAGCCCTATTGTCAACACTTTTTTGTTTGTTATGTCATATCTTGTCAGATAACTAGGCGGATGTAACAGAGGTGGTACGTGACACCTCTCGGTATTTGACTGATATATGAAATAATGATGTGATCCGTTCTTTTTTACTATGATAAATAATATGGTAAATAATGAATACCGTAACGAACTTCCGCTTGGCAGGTCTGCATGATTTTTCTAGTACTATCGTTTCTATTCACGATTTGCATCACCCAATTTAACATGGAGAAATAATAAACACAATTTATGACAAGATAGTCGATTTTAATTTCAGTATCGTTAATTATCCTTAATTAGACGGGGATGTTACCAGATAAACATCTTATGGAGTATCTATTTCTTAACTTATTCGTTTTCTAGAGCTTGAGGTCAAGTTAAGGACTTTAATTTTCGTTTGGAGAGCTGCTCCATCAGGGCTACCGTTTCCGTAGACTTCGAAAAACCTTTGCAACATTTTCTTATCGCAACACTGATCTGCTAAGTAAATATAGAAAAAAGGAAACCTTGTTCGACAATAAATAAATAAACCTTACTTTTATGGTGACGTGATTTACAAACTTCGTAAGATCCTTGGTCATGATCACTTTCACACATTCGTCTTCAAACTTGTTAAACAGTTAATCAAAAGAGGTTATGACCCTATCACTGTATAACGCATTGCATGTTCAGTGGTGGTCCCATTTACAATTCGCCACTAAGCTTTCCTCTTTGAATGTACGATTACCGGACAGATTGTGGACCAGATTGGTGACGTCTACATAATTCCTGAAGTAAATGGTAAAGTTTGATGTTTGTCTCCAATCCTGTCTTGGCTTTCCATTTAATTGTTTATTCATTTGTTGCTCTGACTTTTGCCAAGTCCTTGAGTATTTGCTTTTTTATAGTCATATATATATATATCTTTGTTTTATTCTTATATTGTCTATTTATGCTGCCTAGTTGTTAGAGAATGTAGCCTGGCGAGGATATTTATATTTACACTGTCTCGTTTTATTGGAAGTAACAACGTTGGAGCACTCTAGAACCAGGTTTAAACCCCCAGCGGGCTTTTTGCCAATGCATTATTGTCAACCCTTTTGTGTTTGTGATAGCTTCGCTTTTATTACACCCCGCCGAAGGCGGAGGGATATTAATTTGGCGTTGTCCGTCCGTCCGTTCGTCTGGAGCCATATCTTCATTACTAAAGGCTGGATTTTCATTACATTTGGTAATAATGCTTATCCTGATAGTGGGATGAGACGCGGCTATTTTTTTCCAGAATCGTCCCAGTAACGCCCGAGTTATTTTCCTTTAATTGATAAAAAATGCTAAATTCTGTCTGTCAACAGCCATATCTTAATAACCGCTTGTTTGATTTTCATTAAACTTGAATATAGTGTTTATCTTAATAGTAGAATGTGACGCGACAAATTTATTTCAGAATTATCCCAGTAACGCCGGAGTTATTGCCCTTTAATTGATAACAAATGCTTAATTCTATCCTTCCACAACCACATCTTGTTTGATTTTCATTAAACTTGATTATACTCTTTATCCCAATAGTGGGATGTGACGCGGCATTGTGATTTCGGAATCGTCCTAGTAACGCCAGAGTTATTGCCCTTAAAAGTAGATATAACAATCGAACAGGAAAAGTAGCATTCAAGGACTACAGTCAACCACAAACACACACAGAAACAAAAAACAACTTTAAAAATGAATAAAAGGCCAAATAAGACATCACAAACACAAACGGGTTGACAATAGGGCTACCGCCTTGGAACGGTCAGAGGCAAAAAAACGCTGAGGGTTTAAACCAGGTTCGACGCTTACCTACTGTCATTCCAATAAAACGGGACAGTGTATATAAAGAAATCCCCACCATGAATTATTTCCTAACCAACTAGGCAGCATTAATGGGAAATATAAGTAAAACATAAAGATGATCGTTTATATATAAATACTAAAAACAATAGCCTAGAAAACCACAAAGAAGGTACTCATTGACTTGCCAGAAGCCAGAGCAACAAGAGAACAAACCATTGCGGGCACGACAAGACAATATTGCAGACAAACGTCAAACGTCACCGTCTTTTTGGGCTTTTAGGTAGACGTCATCATAGGGTCCACATCCTGCTCGGTCATCGCACAATTAAAGAGGAAAGCAATCTCATTAAAATCATATCCTAATTACGCTTTGATACGCTCGGCTATACAATCTGACAACACTCCCTTGTAGGTCACGTCAGGTCGACCTTTCATCTAATAAATATTCATGAGAAGATCAACTAAATTCAACCAATGAAATCGTGCGCTTCATATGCACTTCAGCTAACGTTCGAGTGAACTGAACAAACGAAAATCCACTGTCATAGATCTACATCCGAATAAAAATAAAGTCTTCGTGTGATATTGCTGTGGATTGTATGATAAATTCAAAGAAATGGCATATTTTATATCAAGATACGAAGAAAAACATTGACGCTGCCATGTGTGTTTTGAAAATATATATTCCACCGAAAGTATTACGACATTAGTACTCTAAATAATAGGTCATAGTACATCTGGCCCGCTTAGTTCAGTTGATAGCGAACTCAACTGTTGACCCACGAGTGTCATTTTAGTGTGGGTTCAATGCTACGAATCGGATTTTTGTTTGTACCGCTATTAAATCCCGTATTTTCTTTCTTTTTATTTCAGTAAATATTCAATAATGGTTGGTGTAAGATGTTTGTCAACGCAATTATTTTGTGTTTTATAAGCTACAAGTTACGGACATTGTCTCTTTCAACAACGAGCGTAGACTGCTCCACAGCATTTTACTAAAAAGCGACATGCGCAGTGAAGACGTCTATACCAAGTCCGTCGTGACCTCCAATGGAGAGTTGTCAGATGTGCGTAATGTAGAGTATCGTAGTCTGATAAAGGGTCTGATTGTAACGAGATTGAGAGGAAAGCATAGTGGCGAACTGTAAATGGATGCACCACCAAGCATGCAGTGTGTTGCAAAATGATAGGGTCATAACCTCTTTTGATAAACCTTTTAACAAGATTAACAAAGATAGTAAAGTGATCATGACCAAGGATCTTAAGAAGTTTGTAAATCACCTCACCATAGAAGTCAGGTAGTGATAGTCCTTGTCGCAGAAGAGTCCTTAAATTACTTTTATATTTGGAAAGAAGATCAGGGTTAAGATAATACAATTTTGCAAAGGTTTAACGAAGTTTATAATTATTAAACGGTATTAACGGTAGCCCTGATGGAGTAGCTTTTTAGTTATACAAAGATTACGGATATTAAAGTCCTCAACCCGAGTACAAGCTCTAGAAAAACTAATATTTTGAGACACATATACCCAATAAGACGTTTCTCAATATCAGTCAATCTAATTGGGGATATTTAATATCAAAATCATCTCTGTTGTCATAGATTTTGCTAATTATTTCACCATTTTCAGTAGAGAGCTGTAAATCGAGAAGAGAAGCGTTACTATCAGAAATATTAGCTTTGTTAAGTTGAAGTTCTTTAGGATATATATTATTAACCATAGTAGAAAAGAAAGGGTTGTCAATGTTCAATATGTCATCCAGATACCGAGAGGTGTCATTAAAGGCTTCAATAACACCTGTCTGGGTATCTGGTGAAAGACTCAGCATGAAATCTCTTTCATAGCAATATAAAACAAATCTGCGACAAGAGGTGCACATTTCGTACCCATAGGGATACCAACACTTTTTCTATAAACGGTAGTTCCATACCTGACGAAAATATTATCTAATAGAAAAATAAGTGATTCACAAACATCATGGAAAGTCCACATAGTGTAATTGTCCAAACTGTTGTTAATAAAAAACGCTTTAATATTTTTACAGGCCAAAGGTGTAATATTTTCCCAAGCAAATTACTTTTGAATGAGAGGAATAATATTGTCTTTGGTAAGGTTGAATGGTAAAATTGTATATAATGTAGAAAAATCGTAAGCTTGACGTTTATTGCAAATTTTATCAACTTTTAGACCAAAATAAATTAATCCCAGTTTTCATAAGCTTTAGCGCACTATTGTTAGCGTGATTTTTAACGGCAGTACGGCACGATGTTAAAAGTTTGGAGATATTTGTAGTGGTGCAAGAACTAGAATGGAAATAAAATGGGCTTTATATGGTTATCTCTACAATTATATGGTTGTTTGTGTAATATGGTAATCCAGCACATCGTTGGAAGTCTGCTTTGCTTTTCGCCTATTTCAGCCTTGAAAATCTTGCACTGAGTGATATGCGTCGAAACAACATTATCTTCAGTAGATTGCACTGGAATATACGAATTAGTACTCCAGAGTTCCTGAG
This sequence comes from Cyrtodaria siliqua, assembly GCA_037043455.1. Classification (NCBI taxonomy): domain Eukaryota; kingdom Metazoa; phylum Mollusca; class Bivalvia; order Adapedonta; family Hiatellidae; genus Cyrtodaria; species Cyrtodaria siliqua. Next base: position 33,590 of record JAWPHD010012813.1, read on the forward strand.
ATAAAACATTGACGTAATGGAGGCGTCAAACAAATATTATAATATTACCTGCTAAATATCAGCAGGAACTTAAACAAACTTATGAAATTCCTGGATTCCCGATTTTTAATTACGAAAGGAAAACCTAGATCTAGGGGAAGTAGGGAGGGGTTAGCCATGTAGAAGTTTATACGGGTATCTTTGATGTTATAAATAGTATTTTTCCAAGTAGGAAGGGAGTTAGGGTCAACAGACACTATTTAATACTAAAATCCTTAATGAATTGGGCGATCTGACCACGAAATGCATTAAAATCAATCATAGAAGGCAATCTATACTTCGGACCTTTAGAGAACAAATGCAGAATACGTTTATGTATAATAGCAAAAGTGCCAGTAATGACATGAAAGGCCGGGGCATAGCAACATTTAGATGTTCTACACTCGCATTATTTAGGAGTGTTGTTTATTAAATCAAGGTCAGATACTATTTGTTGTAGTTGAAATTTGTACTTATACAAGTTATAGGATTTTCGTAAATTTTTGAAATATTTAGAAATATAATCAGCAGCACGATTATCTCGAAAAATACTTGGTATATCAATAAAATCAATGCCCGTATTAAGATAAAGAATTTTTAGAAAATGTCTGACGTGATCAGACTCGTTGCATGCTGCGTATGGCTTTGAATTATGGAAGCCGTGTTATACAAAAGATCTATTCAAATGAGAATTTTGTCTGCTTCCTCGTCAATCAGTTTAAGTGATGACATGGATAGATGGGTTAGACAAAAAAACAGTGCTTTCCAGTCTGTTTAAAAATAGTATGTAAATCAGAGACTGACATAGTAATACGTGATTTCCGTTTGATGTTACCATTACGTCTACAATCATGAGACCTAGATTTACGCTTTTGAATGGAAAATATAGCAAAAATGTCAATATAAGGCTCTTTTGAAATATTTCCTTGTTGATACATATTATCAATAAAGCCAAGTGGAAATGGTGTCTGCAAGTTTGTCATCCACTTCAGTTCTGCTATATGTCTAGCTTTACTTTTAAAGTTTTTGGTTGCATCATTATGTCACAGGAAGACATACGAGCGTATACAGGTATTAAGAACCTGTATATCTCACCATTGTGTTGTGTTTTAAACATTTAATCAGTTCATCATCTCTTTTCATCACTCATTTCATCTTTCAATCTACTTTCTCTTTACCTTACGTTAGACATTTCAAATTAGGATGACCACCTTTAAACTTCAGTAATACTTCACAGGTGAGTAAATGTAACCTTTGACACAACTAACCTGGCGGGAAAATTATGCGCGCAGTTGAACATCTCAGTTGGTAGAGAAAGAACAGAAGCTATTGCCATTTTGCAATCTGTTATATTTATCTTGTAAAAGAAAGTATATATATTCAGGTTAGTAATATGTTTGTTTATGAGACATGTATCCATCATTGTGTTAATTTCTGTTCTCTGGAGATGGATATTTTAGGAGATATTTAGTTTATAAGAATTCGTCAATTTTCATGTACAGTTCAATTCCAAGATGGCGATCCTTTGTGTTTCAATAAGAACTTTCTTGTACATTCAGCCTGTTATTATGTCTGAATGTATTTTCTATACAATACTTTACATGTGATTATATTAATTGAGATGCTATTTCCATTGAGGCATTGTCTTTATTCATTTTATTCATGTCATCATTACCATGCATTTGACTCATACATTGTTATAAATATATATTCAGATATACAGAGAACAAACGAATCTTGTTTTAACTCCAAACCCCCCATAATGAGGCGGCGACAATAAATTCAACACCCCCATAATGAGGCGGCGACAATGGCGATCCCGGCAGGACTCCTACTAATTTAATAGGTGTATACGGTGATATGGTTATGCTCTAAGTGCTATAGTGTATTAACGTGATTAGTAAAGTAATTCAGCATTTAATTTATTAAAAGGCTGCAAGACTTGGTTATTGTTGTGATATTGACACTTTAAGGAGATTGTGATAGAATTATAAAACAATATAACGTGATTAAGTTACATAAATATTGTAGTATACTGTGATAGTATACATATTAAATATTCATTATGGCTGAAGGATCACATGAGAATGTAGAGGAATTTGAAAAGACTATGATAGACTATCTGAAGAATACAGGGAGATACAGTATAGTGTCAGCGGATGAGAAGAAACCAAAGATGGAGATACATCCACCACCAAGACCTCCATTGCCCACAGACCAAAGGGACTCATGGAATCGAGGACTTTATGTACAGCCTCCAAGACTTCCGCCATTTAGTGGTGAATAACCAACCTCCACTCAAGAAGGTTAGTTATGACATGTGGCGTCATGAATGTAGATGTATGATGCTTGAGGAGACTTACTCTTACAGCCATACACAGAATGCAATGCGAAACTATCTGAGAGGAAACGCAGCTAGAGTGCTACTGGCATTGGGAGAATTTGCAAATATACAGGAAACTTTTGATAAGATGGACACCATCTTTGGCAACGTGGCTACTGATGATTGCCTTATACAAGAGTTCTTCAGCCAGCATCAACGCCCTGAGGAATCGGTTTCCATATGGGGTATTAGGATTCAGGAGCTGATGGGAAAGTGCAAGAGAAGATGATATGTACAGGAAGAGACGGAACAACAGATGCTAAGGTCTACGTTCTGGCATGGGATCCGATGTGATAGTTTGAAAGCTGCAACAAGACATCGTTTCGATTCCGCCAAGGATTTTGATGAACTTTTAAAGTAGGTGAGAATTGTTGAAAAGGAGATGGGATTAGTTGAGAAGAGTGTTGAGAAGGAAAAGGGAATGAAGAAAGAGGTGACATTTAAGGAGCCGACTGTGGCAATACAGAAAGCTGAAGATCAGGGACAACAATTGCTAGAAAGTATCAACAACTTGACAATTCAGATGACACACATGATGAAGAAGATTGAATCATCAGATGAGAATTTTGAAAGATTAAGGAGAGGCTTTGATGACTTCAAGAGAAATCAACGTGCACCAACAGACTTTAATAACATCAGATACAGCAGATCATTTCCACCTAGGACTACTGATTACAATTACAGATATGACAGATCTCCTTCTCCAAGACAGTCAATATCACCAGACAGCATATTTCTAGACAGGAACAGAAGTCAAAGATCACCGTCACCTGCATATTACCATTATTGGGGACAACCAGTTAGTAGTTACGAGAATTATGGACATGGCGATTCATTTCAGCACCAGCAACTACCGCAGCAGGAGCAACAACAACAACAGCAAAGACCACAGAAGCAACAACAACAACAGCAACTGCAACCTCAACGTCAACACAGACCTCAGCAGCATCAGCAACAGCATCAACAACAACAACCACAACAACAACAACAACAGAGGAATCAACAAACATCTCAACCTAATTATTCTCAGAAGCCTTTAAACTGGTAGATGCTTCCAAGGATGGGCAGTTAGGAGACAAACACAATAAAAGCCCAAAAATACAGACATTATACAACAGATTGGTAGGTAAGGGCAATGAAGATATAGTTTACATAGGCACAACACTGCCAAACGCATTGATAGATAGTGGAAGTATGGTTACAACTATATCAAATCACCTATATTCGACGCTTCTTCCGAGACCACAACTTAGAAAATTAGAAGACATAGGAGTGAATCTCAACATACAGAGTGCGACAAAACAGCGACTACCATACATGGGTTTCATTGAATGCGACATTACAGTGCCTTCATTTCACAACAGATCCATGTTAGTGCCCATCCTTGTTGTGTCTGATACCGATTTTAACAATGGAACTCCTGTTATTATAGGAACCAATGTTATCAGGGAGTTTAAGGATGCTACTGAAGAGACTGATGACATACCAGATGGCTAGAGAAGTGCCTTTAACAGTTTATCGGCACGCTCATTGGGAACAGTTAGGGCTACCAACAAACGTTCATTCCAGCTGAAGAAGAACCGATGTAAGAGGAAGAAGACACCGTGGAAATGGGGACAGACGGAGGCATTTATTACTTTGAAGGATAGGTTATCATCACCGCCTGTATTGAGATACGCAGACTATTCCCAACCATTTCTAGTCAGTACTGATACTTCTGGCGAAAGTCTTGGCGCAGTTTTATACCAGAAACAGGACGGACAGGAAAAGGTCATCGCCTATGCTAATCGAGGGTTGCGAACGTCTGCAAAAAATTATCCCGCCCAAATGCTAGAGTTTCTTGCTCTCAAGTGGTGTGTTACAGACAAGTCTCACTACTATTTGTATGGTACATCTTTTGAAGTCAGAACGGACAATTATCCGATGACATATGTTCTGCAGAAGGCCAAGTTGGATGCGACAGGTCAGCGTTGGTTAGCTTCTCTGGCGGCCTTCAACTTCACATTGAAATACAAGAAGGGAAAGGTGAACGTTGATGCAGACACATTGTCGCGTTTGCCACAGCCAGTTGTTAAAGCCATCTACAGCACTCTTCAAACAACCAACTACATTGAATGTGTTGCCATTAATGAAGATAGTCTTCCTGTAGAATTACAGTATGCCACACAGGAAACGTCATCATTATCAGCTGTTGACTGGAGACAAGAACAGGATGCAGATGACGACTTATACCGACTCAAGACGATATTTAGGATTGGACACAAGCCTACCAGGCGGCTTTCTTCCAAGGAGAGCAGTGTAGTCCAGAATTATTTGCGCCATTGGGACAACTTTAATATGAGGGACGACGTTCTGTACAAGATTTAGAAGACACCAACCTTGGAATTTGAACAATTTGTATTGCCCTTTAGTGGAATAGAGGTCGTTCTTAAGTTGCTGCACAATGAGAGTGGACACCAAGGTCGTGACAGAACCACAAGTCTTGTCAAGGAGCGTTTCTTCTGGCCTAACATGACAATGACATTGCCAGATGGGTTCAGAACTGCGAACGCTGCATCTGCAGAAAGACAAAGGAGTCCCGTGCCAGCCCATTTGTCAGTATAACATCAACTCAACCCATGGATATTGTCTGTATAGATTTTCTGTCATTAGAACCATCAAAGGAGGCATTGAAAATGTTCTAGTCCTGACAGACCATTTTACCAGATATGCACAGGCATACCCAACTAGGAACCAGACAGCGAGAACTACAGCCAGAATTATATTTGAGAACTTCGTTGTCCACTACGGCTTTCCATCCCGTATCCATACTGATCAATGTAGGAACTTTGAGTCACAGGTGATTAAGGAACTGTGTTCGATTGCCAACGTTAAGAACAGTCGAACTACTCCATATCATCCTATGGGTAATGGGATGGTAGAACGTTTTAACCAGACATTGCTAGGTATGTTGGGAACACTTGATGAGGCGAAGAAGGCTGACTGGAAGTCGTACGTGCCTGAAGTTGTTCATGCATATAACTGCACAAGACACGAGAGCACCGGATTTCCTCCGTTTTACCTTATGTTTGGAAGACATCCTAGAATGGCTGTAGATGCATTTCTTGGCATCAACCACAACATGGAGGAGCCTAAGACTACTTCGAAATACGTAGAAGGACTACGGAAGAGAATCCAGTTTGCATACAAGATTGCATCACAAGAAGCAAGTCTGGCTGCTAAACGAAACAAGACGACCTATGACTTGAAAGTCAGGGAGGCGAAAATCGAGCCAGGAGATAGAGTCCTAGTCAGGAATGTTGGGCTTAAGGGGAAGAACAAGTTGACTGACAAGTGGGACAGTGAACATAGTAGAGGAACAGTGTGAAGATCTGCCGGTCTACAAAGTGAAGAAGGAGTTTAGTAGTCAACCGTCACGGGTTTTACATAGGAATTTATTACTTCCCTTCCTTTGTATTACAGGTCAGGATGAAACACCTGCAGAGCAATCTACACAATCGGAAGACAAAGATGAAACCACGGAAGTGTCTGATGGTAGTTCAGAGGATGAGGATGGTACTGAAGCAAGTGTCATAGATTTGACAGCAGAGGCAAATTATACTATTGACAAGGTTGACACTAACTGTACCCGCGACAACCATTCTAGTAAGGCATCAGGCAGACACACTCTTAGACAGTATATACAGCGTCCTACAAGAGTAGATACAAGAGACGTGTCAAAGACATTAGCAGAATCTGCCAAGAGAGAAACTCGGAAGGTACAGACATTCCCAGTAGAGAAGTTAAGAGAAGTTGTAGAAACTGTGAGGAAAGCTAGAAGCACGGCCAAGGCGAAACATGTGAAGGAGAAACCCAGGGTACTCCGACTAAAGCAGCCCACAGATATAGACCCAGAAACATGTGACATTGTAGACAAAGGAAGGAAGGTTGTTGGTATGCAAAGAATTATAGGGAAGACAAGCCAACATCAAGATAGGAAAACGGATGCCACGAAGTATGTCATACCACAGCGGAGACAGAAAACGACACGGTGGAGGACGACTTATAGGTCAACTAACTAAAAGGATTGACAGCTGTTGCAACTTTACAGTATTTTTCCTCTGTACATATTTAATAGTCTCGCAAAGACTAAGTATTATTGGTGAAATTGTAGTGTATTATTGAAGATGCGTGCTTTAACATGTTTATTTTAATTACAGATAGCTTTAGAAAGTTTCACTATAGCCATAGGTTGAGACAGCTACGGGAGGACACAGCGGAAGCATAAAGTATAACTGTGAATTATATTGTATTTGCTTGTTATGTAATTGATTGTATAAATAATTAATAAATTTATTTCATAATGTGCAAACTGTTTTTATATTGTGTTTAGTCATAATGTGTGACTTCAAAGTAAGTAATACAATATAATAAGGACCGTGTTAGATACGAGTTGCTATATATGTGTGGATCAGTTACTCCATGTAAGTAACGTATTAGTATGCAACATATAAATGTAACTACATATGTCTGAAAGATATATGTATCATATGGTAATTAGTCGTACTTATACTAGACATATTTCTAGTATGGTGTAAGTATAAATAAGGATGGTAAATTCCATTTATTTTTATTTTATGTGGCAATGTCGAGGGCGACATTTCTCTAAAGAGGAGGAGGAATGGTAGCAATTAAAATGGTAAACTTAAGGAAAAGTTTATCTTTTTTTTTTCAAATGTCGAGAACGACATTTCTCTGTAGAGGATGACATATACAGGTATTACGAACCTGTATATCTCACCATTGTGTTGTGTTTTAAACATTTAATCAGTTCATCATCTCTTTTCATCACTCATTTCATCTTTCAATCTACTTTCTCTTTACCTTACGTTAGACATTTCAAATTAGGATGACCACCTTAAAACTTCAGTAATACTTCACAGATGAGTAAATTTAACCTTTGACACAACTAACCTGGCTGGAAAATTATGCGCGCAGTTGAACATATCAGTTGGTAGAGAAAGAACAGAAGCTATTGCCATTTTGCAATCTGTTATATTTATCTTGTAGAAGAAAGTATATATATTCAGGTTAGTAATATGTTTGTTTATGAGACATGTATCCATCATTGTGTTATTTACTTTTCTCTGGAAATGGTTATTTTAGGAGTTATTTAGTTTATAAGAATTCTTCAATTTTCATGTACAGTTCATTTCCAAGATGGCGATCCTTTGTTTTTTTCAATTAGAACTTTCTTGTACTTTATTATGTCTGAATGTATTTTCTATACAATACTTTACTTGTGATTATATTAAATGAGGTGCTATTTCCATTCGTCATTGTTATTTCCATTCAGGCATTGTCTTTATTCATTTTATTGATGTCATCATTACCATGCATTTGACTCATACATTGTTATAAATATATATTCAGATATACAGAGAACAAACGAATCTTGTTTTAACTCCAAACCCCCCATAATGAGGCGGCGACAATAAATTCAACACCCCCATAATGAGGCGGCGAAGATTATCATAAATTTTATATAGTCAACGGTTTGAACAGTGACGTTACTAAAACTATGACCTGACTTAACCTTTTGGGTTGCCTGCACTATATTCATGCTCACGGAATCGAACTTTTAAGGAACGACATTTTGTCCAACATATTGTATACCACAACGTGGTGCATTTCAAGTCAAAACATTAATGACGTGAGAAGTATGTCAATCAACATTGAACATATATTAAATGTTCTACCATTAACAGTTGATTTAATGGTGGACTTGCAAGATAAATAATTGCAACAAATGCACCTATTAGCGTTGCATTTACTTATAGAAGGAAACACTCCGTGTCTAGATTGAATTAAACGATGTTTGAATTGAGACTTTACGTGATATTTCTCAAAACAGGTGATCCAAGAGGTGTTAAAGAAACGTTTAAGCCGTTATTAAAACTCCTGGTACAATTATTGGAAGGAACATGGAATGAGGTTGCCGAATGAAGATTTAAAGGTGTAAGACGTACAAATGGCTTAGATTTAGATACGCCAACGCGTTGAACATATGTTACTAGTATTTTGCTTTCTAAACATGTCCTTGGAGACTAATTCTACAGGCAATGGTAGAAGTTTTACTTTAGACGAAGAAATTTTGAATGAAAGTTGTCGGACGTAGCTGAGTGTTTTGCATTGAATTGTTAGAACTAGATCTCGCTTGCATAGAGTTAAATAGGTATTAAAGTTTCGAATCGTTTTCTTGAAGTCTGAAGGATGCATTAGGACTAATGTGTTTTATTATTTTCATTTTAGTTAGTACAAGATAGTTCAAGAAGATTTTTTTTCCTGGTAGATGAGTGTTAACGGATGAGTAGATATTACCACTGTAATCACCATGCAAACAGCAGTATGTTGTGATCAATTGTATTTCTATGTTTTGCATTTAAACTAATGTTGGTAATGATTTCTATTTGAATTGCTTAGTTTGCTGATAACTGCCATTCGTACCAATATGGTTCCAACCAATTAAAACTACATTGCAGGCAACCAGGACTTCTAGAGGTAAGAATTATGTCATCAGCATGCATCACGATAGAAAGGAGTTCAATATTTATAAAAACTGGGTCGTTTTTCGGTTGTTTTCCCTTTCTATAACAAAGAAATATAAATAGATCGGACAGGGAAAGTAGCATTCAAGGAGGACAGTCAACCACAAAACGCAGAAACAAACACGCAAACAGACAAACAAGAAGGCAAACAACAAACTAATAAAATACGTAAGTATATGTATATATGTATAGATAAAAGAAGCGAGGCTGAAGCTTCTCCCTGGTTTACACCGCTAGAGGTTTCATATTTTTTATAAATCATTTAAGTGTTTTATGTAAATACGAAGATAAGAGAAGGTATCTCCCTGTTTACACTTCATGACATTTCTTGTTTTGTATAAAACATTACACAATGTTACTTGGAGAGCAGCATCATGAGACATATTCTTAATAACCTGGTACATGTTAGTGATAATATCACCCCCAATTCCCGCTTGTGGGGTTTGTGTTGTCTGTATATGTGTAAGCGGGATAGAAGTGTGGGAGCGTAAGGCATACCAAATTTACATCAGAGATATGTAGGTTGATACTGTGGGTAACTTGACGATTCTAGTACTTTTTCGGGCTAAAATTTCTCGTAAAAGTAGTTTTATACTTACATTTTAATCTAGTAACTGCGCCTGATATCTTGCAGAGCACTGTTTGGAATGTGACTCCCACGTCGTCGAATACCACTTAATTCGTCGTCGTCGGTAACATGTTTGACCCATGGTTATACATGGTTACCCGGATATATTCCAATTTAGAGTACTCTCCCAGGAGTAGAACATGAACATTTAAGAACATACATGAGCTTGGCTACTTTGTCTTTGTCATCCCTTTCTCGTCGAATCAACCTTTAACTCATCGACAACGTACTGAGAAGCATTCGGCTCGGAGTTGCCTCTCCTCCTAACCCACACCACATTCATATAGGGTCCTTGATACATAATCGAACTAAAACATAGTGAATAAGGATCTTTCATCATTGGTGGGTCAAAGCAAGACATCGTCGGATACTTTTTAACTCGTCGGTTTCGGAACAATGGTCGTCCATTGGTTGGCAGGCCCGACTAGTTACTAGAGACATCAGTGAGTACTTTGATTTACACTAATCTGGTACAAGTGTTAGGTATTGTTCCATGGTTAACCGAAAGTAGGTAAACAAACAAAAACAATTATTTCAAATAGCCTTTTAAAAGTTAAGACCCATCGATGTATCAGTATTTGTTGGTCTTGGCTTCGATAGGCTTTCTATGCCAGGATGTCAGGTGGATGGTTTCAACTGGTATGTATCGGAATGGGTTCCTCTGATGTTTCGTTCAACTTATAGGAAGTGTTCCTCTAATACTGCGTTCAGCGATACACGGTTCCTATTCCCCTTACCGTCGTTCCTTGTCATATCTTTCATATGCAAAAGAAGGAAGCCAATATCCTGCACATTATATTCATTTAAATATTTTTTCCTTATTGACTTAAAGATATTTAAGTTCACCAGCTCATGTCGAGCGAGCAAATATAACGCAGGACATCATTCATTGTATAGACATCAACCAGTGCACATCTTACCTGTACATAGGTAACATTATGATTTACAGAAGATTTTTTTTGCCTCTTTTGGGACTCGAACACACGACCGTCTGATTTCAAGTCAGGTACTCTATCCACTGAGCTATGACACTTCTTGAGAAAATAGTATATAAACTGTCATTTATTATGAGGCAAAATAACTTAACATATTTGAACGCAACTTAACATGTTTGAACGCTACCGACAGGATGTGTAAATTAACATTGCCTGGTGTAATACTATATGTTATCAATGTGAAACTAATATTCCGCCACAAAACAACCATATCCCGACTTGTTATGTAGTGCTTGATGAATTTGTGTGTGCACTAGTTACTACGTAATGCTTATTTAGTGTTAATAATTCTAGAACATACCAATAAATAGCCGTGGTCTAGTGGTTAAATGTACGGCCATCAAAACGTAAAAGCACAACGGCTGCATGTAGTTCAAATCCCGTTCTGGGCAAGTACTTTTTTTATCACATATATTCTGAAGCCGTATATTTATCGATGTTACCTGTAAGAAGGCTAAATGAAAATGGGATATTTTACGCATCGATGTCTGCCTTATATACCGAATGTTGGGGTGTTCGTCGATTTGACTACTACTTCACACGTGACTCATTCATATTCATGAGTTATTACCAGTTAAAATAGAGACTCTGTAGCTTTAAGTTAACAGTTGCTATCGCGCATTGATGAAGTTTGTCAAGACCCCATATATATCTCTGATTGTTCATTTCGTATCTAATCTGTAAGGTTCACGTTTAATGAATTCCACCCATATTTATTTAATAACACGTATCGTGTTTTGTAATCTTTTCAGATATTGACTTTTCAACATGCTTTATATGCATAATGGCAAACGATCATAAATGATTATGTTTACACGAAAATAGACGTAAGGTATAATCACTTTTACAAGGATCCTTCGCAAAGCAATATCTTATCAAATATAATCCTTCTTATACCCCATAATAATAAAGATAAAGATATATCACTTACAAGAAAGCTTTGCAATACCATATTTTGTAAGATATACAGATTACAACAAGAAAGGTCCGCATAGCAGCTTGCTTACCGGTGTCCTTTCTGTTGTTTCCCGGTGTGGTTGACGGAGTAGAATACAACCACTGCAAATCCCGTTAGAGGCAGAGGATTAAGACCCCACCCCCACCTCATGTTCATTTTGTCATTTGTATCATGCTCATGCAAGGTCTGCATCATGACACCGCGTATGCAGACGTGGACAGGTGGCTCCATCACAGAATTATCTAAATTAGAAGTAAACTAGGTTAGAAGGTTCTAGGCCCATTCTCCATATTTTATCTTGATGTAAATGCAGGATGAGCTTGGCATGTTCATTCCTGGTAGGCGCCATATAACCTTTCAAGTGTTGGTGTGACGTAAAACCTAACTCAATTCAATTAATTTGTGTTGTTAGGTGAAACACGTAATACGTGTCTTGCATCATTCTTTATGAGTTTAGGAATATCTGTTTTGACGTGGAAGCTTACCCGATAAAAACTAGATTAATGGTTTTGTTGTCAATATAACTGTTTCAATAATGAACAGGTGTACAATTTCAACATATTCCATGCTATATTGATATCAACAAGTTGCCTTGCTAAGTGCAACAGAAACATCGAAATGTTAGATTGTCATCATACAAATCACCTTAGTTTGCCACTTTTCATGTGGATTATTTGATAACAAACACGTTATCTTTAACGTGAAGTTTCAAATTATTTGATATTGATAAACTATCTAAACGGAAGAGTGACAAACCATCCAACCTTTAACAGATTAAATCATACAAAATATGCAATGTTTTTATCAGACAATTCAGACATGTTTACAAATGAACTTGTTATCGTCAGACTATGGACTACTGCACACAACACTAACTGTTCATCGAAGAAATAAAAGGATGTATGTTTAATATTCGTCAAAGAAAAAAAGGTATGTTCTTGTATGTCGCTATTTGTAACTGTACGCTTCATACGAATGTTTGTTTATATAAACTAAACAGACAATGAGGTTGAAAATAAATAGAAATTTACCACGATGTTTAGTTATTTTAACTTGTTAATGGACAGTACTCGAACGCACTAAAATCTAATCTAATTAAGCGGCCGATTTCATGAGAACACATGACAATCTTGATTAATATAAAATCGTGTATACACATCAAACATGAAATGTAGCATTGCAGAACACAATCAAACAAACATACGCATATAACACAAACAATAATTACAAGGAACGATAGTCTGAATGGTGTTTTACATCATTGTTACATATGTAAGGCCATATATGACGGTCAGTTTTATGTGGTAGAGGTAGATCACCCATATGTTCGTTACGTGGTCCGCGTATCAACTCTCATACCCCACCCACCAAGTTCTCCGAGAAGCGAAAACGGGGTTGGCTGGGGTATGGAGTAAAACCTTAATTTCGGCCTAAAACATTAAATAGGTAATGTTAAACAGGTTATCGCATTTTTTATAGTAAAGATGTTTTTAAACGTGTTTTATTGTCGAAATATCCGTTGTAAAACCTGCTAATATAAGCTTTACAATCGCTTAATGGAATTAAGGCGGGACCACTTAATGTGTAAGAATCGACACGTATACGACACCACATACATAAACGAGTTGATAATAGGGGAACCGCCTTGGAACGGTCATTTGCAAAAAGGTCTCCAGGGTTTATGCTAATCTTTTTGTGTTGTAAAAAGTGTGTTCTCTGCTCAGACTTAGCATTAGGTATCCACCGTGATTTAGGGTTTTCACTACACGCCATAATAGTGTCATTTTATGCTAAATTACAATCAATAACGATATTGAATAACGGATAACATTATGTATGGCAGATGTAGTGGTTCAAAATTCAAAACAATAATTGAGGTAACTTTAGGAAATAATTCAAGGGATACAATGATACCCTATACGACTGCATTTTATAGCCTCGATTCGTAGAATAGGAATTAAATGTCCGTCACGCTCCGTCCTGTAACAGTCTGTGGCGTCACGTCACCTCACGTCACATTCTGTTACACATTTTTATTTTGTTAATGTATTTCTTAAACAGTGTCCAATGGATTGTTTTCAAACTTCATATACACATAACAACTGACGACCTAATGCCATTCTACATCACCCATTGTTGATTGCCTAATTTATTACAGAATTATGGCACTTTGTTTGACTTGGAATGTTCCACTCTAATAGGGTAGAATGTCCCGTAACACATTTGTCTCCAAGAGTTTCGAATAGATTGTCCCCGAACTTCATATACAGTTGACGATCTTATGTCCGTCTACATCACAAATTGTTTATTATCTAATTAATTACAGAATAATGATCCTCTGTTTGACCTGAATTTATATTATTAGTATATTACCTATATTACCTCTCATGAACAGACTAGATAAAACCGAGTCTGTTATTTTTCTCCCTTGTTTCCATTTGTTGCTTCCAAGGGATCCTCTTTTCAGTATTTATTGACATTCAAACTAGCGTTTGGATAGTGCTAAGTAGAATACCGCTTAAGCCGGTTCTAGGGAAGCGTGAGTTGTGTTGCATCGGAAATTACCTCACATGAACAGACTTAATGAAACCGAGTCTGCTACTTGTCTCTCTTGTTTGTGTTTTTTCTTCCAGGAGATCCTCTTTTCAGTATTTATTGACATTCACACTAACGTTTGTTTAGTGTTGTGTGGCGAATGTGAAAGGTCACCCAGACTACAAATCATTAGTGTTATTACTTGCTGGTCCTTTGGGATCATTAAACTCAATCTTTAAAGTAGAATATCGCTTAAGGTGTCAGACCGAAGAAAATCGACCCATTGAATACAATGCAAAATAGGCCATTTTTAGAGATCTGTCAAAAGTTCCTCAACATTCGTTCGCTTAAATACACTTTAATTCTGTGAACTAAACACATTTGGCTCGCAAACGGTCCCATATCTGGAATAAAACACCGATTCAGTTTTTCAACATTTCGTGTCATTCGTTCACACTATGCATATTTTGAAATAAACATCTGTCAAAACCACATCTCTACCTAACCTCTGGGCTCATAATCTCCAAAGAAATAGTCCTGACAAACACAGTAAAATACTTACTATTCATGACAACAGACATAATACTTTAACGTCAGGTTAGATTTAACAATGCAATAAAACCAATCTTGAGAAAAACACATGCAAATTATAAACTTTGGATTTTTTCAAGGAATTATTTTAGCACCCTACGATCGGAAGTACTTCCTGACTGGTCTGACACCTTAAGCCGGTGCTAGGGTGTGTGAGAGGTGTTGCAGCTTATATTACCGCTCATGAAGAGACAAAATGCCGTTGTTTTTTTATTAATGGCCAAATCCAGTTGATATTTGCTGTGAAAGCTCGCATCTGAGTGAGAAAAAAAAGCTGCAGTTAATTTTTTGAATTTTAAAACAGAACATGATTTTTTGCAATTAAAATAGAATGTTTTAGGGTTGAAATTTGGGGTCCTAATGATTTGGAGTGTTCCTAAAGCACTTTAAGTAGGCTCTCAAGTGTCTTTAAGTGGATTAGTGGCAATATGTAATAGATCTGTCACATATCCTATAATAAATGGCAATTTTATTATTTTAAGGTACCATATGAGTCGAAAATCTGAAAATGTATCGGTGCATTTTAACATGACGCGACTCTAGGAGGAGTCTTACTTTGAATCGAAAGCCTAAGAACCTGTAAAGTTTGTACGCGATTGTGTGTTTTACAATATGAAACTGAAATATATACATACAGAAATGTGTAATTCAGCATTTATTTTATTTTTTTGCTAAACATTGTGTAAATCCCACACATTTTCTTCATCAATTCAGATGAAATCACTATTCATTGGTATACAATTGTAATGTAACACATTAAATTGGCTTTTTGCTAGGGATAACAGTATAATCAACCGAAATATATACTATTCTGGTGTGTGATTCAGAATCGCGTACAAACGTTACCGGTTCTCAGGCGTTCGATACAAAGGAAGACCCCTATAGAGTCGCGTCATGTTAAAATGCATTGATATATTTTCAGATTATAGCCTCATACGGTACCTTAAAATAATTAAATTGCCATTTATTGTAGGAAATGTGACAGATCTATTACATATTGCAACTAATCCACTTAAAGACACGTGAAAGCCTACTTAAAGTGCTTTAGGGCCACTCCAAATAACTAGGACCCCCAAATTTGACCCTAAACATTCTATTTTAATTGCAAAAGAACATGTTTTGTTGTAAAATTCAAAAAAATAACTGCAGCTTTTTTTTCCACAGCAAATATCAACTGGATTTGGCCATTAATAAAAAAAGGCATTTTGTCCATCTAGGTGTCGCTTAAATACACTTTAATTCTGTGAATTAAACACATGTGGCTGGCAAACGGTCCCATATCTGGAATAAAACACCGATTCAGTTTTTCAACATTTCGCGTCATTCGTTCACACTATGCTTATTTTGAAATAATCATCTGTCAAAACCACATCTCTACCTAACATCTGGGCTCATACTCTCCAAAGAAATTGTCCTGACAAACACAGTAAAATACTTACTATCATGACAACAGACATAATATTTTAATATCAGGTTAGGTTTAACAATAAAAATAAAAACTAATCTTGAGAAAAACACATGCAAACTAGAAACTTTAGATTTTTTCAAGGAACTATTTTAGCACCATACGACCCGGAAGTACTTCCTGACTGGTCTGACACCTTTAGCCGGTGCTAGGGGTGTGAGAGGTGTTGCAGCTTATATTACCTGCTACTTGTTTCCTCTTGTTTGTGCTTGTTGCTTGCATATAGCTTGATATTCATCACCTTCAGTGATTGGTCTAATGCCTCGTTAAAACATTTTATTGCATTTTTTTCTTCTTCAAAGTATGGAAATAGGTCGGTCCACAAGTTCTCACAACACTAGTTACAGCCCTTCCCAACATAGCTCTAAGTTCTAGTTACATAAGTATTCTGACCGATACAATGATGACAAGCATAATACATAATATCATCATGATATTTATGTTGTTTCTAATAGGCCGATAAGCCTAATGGGTTTGAATATTATTGGTATAAACAGAACAGAGCAGAACATAATTTTATTCAACTTGCACATAGTACCTCGTTGGTCAACATGATTTTACATAATACATGATTTTAAGTGAACAATATAATACAATTGTTATACAATGTTTTGTACAATTTATAAATATCAAATAAACAATATTGAAACACAAATAACAAGAAACAGCATGCTTTATAACATGTTGAAAAGTGATTATACAATACATATAATTTATACTATAGAATGAACTTAAACTGGTATACTTAATAAAATAGTTCTTTGGTCAAATGCTCTTTTGATGTACTTAGCCAAATTTATTAGTTCTTTTTTATTTTTAGATTTCATTAACACATGTGTAGGAACCTCAAACGTGAAACATGTCACAAATGTAAAAACGGTTACAAATGTAAAAAAAAAAGTCACATATGTAAAAACATACGACAAATGTAACACGTTTGGTGACATATGTAAAAAAACCAAAAGTGACAAAAGTGAAAAAAAAAAGTTAACAAATGTAAAAAAAAAAAAAAGTTACATATGTGAAAAAAAAGAGAACACAAATGTAAAAATACATTTTTAAACTTTCATTTTTTATTAGCTCTGTTGATCAAAGGTCATGACCATGACGTGGTGCGGTGTAACACCGTATATAGCTCATTCCGTATATAGCTCACCAGTAAGCTTTATATGTAGGCATATAGCTCACATTTTCTACGTATATAGCTCACACCAAAGTAAGCTTTATACGGTGAAAAGGCATGGTCATTCCGTATATATTTTATCACCATCTAAATACCAAATTAGTTAAATAGGAGCGCACAATAACAGAAAATAATTGCATAAACTATGTTGCTGGTTACATGGCGTCTACCCTTGTTACTACTACTACTACTACTACTACTACTGCTGCTGCTGCTGCTGCTGCTGCTGCTGCTGCTGTTGCTGCTGCTGTTGCTGCTGCTACTACTACCATTATAACTACCACTGTTACTACGACTGCTACTGATACAAATATACTACTAACAGCACAACCACTACTACTTCTACCGATACGACTACCACTACTTCTACGACCACTACTACTTCTACTACGACTACTGCGTTGTAATAGGACATTTTCCTGCTCATTTTGCGTTCTTCAGAGTAGATTTTAGGCATACTTTCAACGTAAGTACAGACACATTGCGGATATAATTATTTTCAATATATTGTATGTAGCAAAACACTTGTGCTGAAGTACAAGTGTCGGTCCGTCTGTCTGTTCGTCCTAAATAGGTAAGGGTTGCCGAAATGGTAATTTTTGGAAGATCGTAATTAATAGCAAAGTTCGAATAAATATCTTTACGTAGATAATTTTTATTATGTAGTGCTATCCTATTAATAAATGCATAGACAGAGGTATTCTTCAAGTGTTCGTCCGTCTGTCTGTACAGAACCGTTTGTGTACTTGTATAAACATTCATTTTGGCTATTTAAAAGTCTATTTTAGGCCTACCAGCAACATTTTTATTTCTAAAGAAAATGTATAGTGTTACCCATGTCCGCGTGTGTGTGTGCTCGCGCGTGCGTGCTCTTCACGCATTGCATGCTCTTCACGCAATGCACGCTCTTTACGCATTGCAAACTCTTCACGCAATGCACGCTCTTCACGCAATGCACTCTCTTCACGCAATGCACGCTCTTTACGCATTGCACGCTCTTCACGCAATGTACGCTCTTCACGCAATGCAGGCTCTTCACGCACTGCACGCTCTTCACGCAATGCACTCTCTTCACGCAATGCACGCTCTTCACGCAATGCACGCTCTTCACGCACTACACGCTCTTCACGCACTGCACGCTCTTCACGCAATGCACGCGCTTCACGCGCAATGCACGCTCTTCACGCACTGCTCGCTCTTCAGACACTCCACGCATAAAAATATGTGCCAAGCAAAGAAAAAAACCTATAATAATGCTGCAACTAAGTTGAGTGGGGTTTGGGGGTCCTCCCCCATGAACATTTGGGTTAATGGTAGTCTTAAATGGTGCATTCTGGTGTAATTCCTAGCATATTTTGTAATACTATGTCATGACACTTTGACCATTGTAGAAAATGAAGAATAGACCTGAACCCTCCTAAAGCTTACAATTTTATTGCATTTTTCGAGTTTTAAATCTTTCAATTTTTCAGGCATTGATTGTAAAGCTTAATATTACAAAAATACAACATAGTGCAACAAGTCTTTACCTTTAATATACTTTTATATATTTCCTGGAAAGATGAGGATCTTGTCGTTAAAAGACATATATCTTAAACTATACTTTAATCATATATTTAGACTTTCATGTATCATAATCATATAAATACAAAATAGGAGTATAATTGGAACAGGACTTAAAACATTTTCAGTTTTTAAAAGAGTAAGCTTTATTCGTAATCAAGGCACATGCACTCCGTATATGGCTTATCGTGAGCTTTATGCGGAGACGAGCTCCGTATATAGCTCACCTTGAGCTTTATTCGGAGACATTGCTCCGTATATAGCTCACTGGTGAGCTATAAACGGAACGAGCTATATACGGTGTTACAGTGCGGCGTCCGTCCGTCCGTCTTTCCGTCCGTCTGCCCGTAAACTTTCGCCGTGGCGACTTCTCCTCAGACACCGATTGGATAATTTTGACCAAACATCACATGGATGATAATTAAATGACTTGCTTTTTAGATGTGCTAGCATTAGGTCTAAGATGGCCGCCATTACCATATATTGTCAAAACCTTAAACACTCATCTTCTAAAGAACCACTGGACAGATTTCGATACTATTTCTTTTTAAATGATCGCCAATGCCTAGCCTATCAGATCTGTTCAAATAAGTCCCTCGGATAAAACATGATTGTGCCCCGGGGTCAAAATTTTGTATATTGAGATTTTACATGTTTTTCGTAGACTTATATTGGAAAAAGCATTAAAAACCCTTGTTCTCTGAAACCACAAGGTACAGAGCTCTCATGTATTACAAGTAGCATCAGTTTATGTCTGCTACTAAGTTTGTCAAATGGTAACCCTTGGGTCCAATTAAGCCCCGCGCCAGGAGTCACGGTTTTACATAGGCTTATATAGGAAAAAAATCTCTTCTCTGAAACTACAAGAGCCAGGTTTAATATTTTGCATTTACTATAAGCGTATTTTAAATCTGATGTTCAAGATGTGAAATTTGAGTCAGTGGACCAGAATAGAAACACACACACTAACGCGAGCACGCACGTAAGCGCGCACACACAAGGGATTATTAAAATAATTACTTTTGTGAGAGGAAACAGGGACAAGTGATAATCCCCTATAAGAACATAGACGCGCTATCCGATGGTTTTGTAATCCAAATGTCTCTCCGCAACTGGCTCTGTATTCTCCCGTCTGTCGAAATTAACAGTTGATTGCGGGTGTGAATGTGTATACAACAGTATACTGGTCGAAACGAATGGAATGTCGGTCTGAGACGGAGGAAACTAAGCACAAATTCGAATTCGACGGCAAGTAATGCTCAAAACAAGAGGTCAATGACCTTGAAACTCTACTGAGAGATTTTGACAGCCAGATCAGCCATGGGAACCTGTGAAGTGTTATGGAAATAGGAACACTTTCAGAGAAGTAGTCGCCCCAATTTTTCACCGTATATAATAAGATGGCCGTGCCAGTTATTTGGTTAAGGATCCAAATCAATATCACTTGCGGTTTTTGAAAGTGTAGTCGCCACAAAATCGCATTTTTAAAATATAGTTTTAGCATTGGCGGCCATCATGTAATTCTGGCCCATCTGAAATTTTGCTAGGATCAACTAGACATCAATATATATATAAATCGGGTTTGGGGTGGGGTGGGGTGTGTGGTAAAGATCGGATGGAAAATGGAGAAAAAGGCGGAGGTTGTGGGGAGAGGGGGCACATGAGAAAGCTATATTTGTAATAATTGATAAGAACACATAAATATGTCCTAAATGATTAATTATGTCCATTGAATATAAAACTAAATCACATGGTTTTAGTCGTATGTGCATTTTTGCCTACGCTTTTTCCAGATGGCCTCCAGTCACTTTAATATATTAAAATAGCATGATGTATATAGGTAGAGCGTCATAGTACCCTTATAGTAAATGCAAAATATTAAACCTCTGGCTCTTATAGTTCCCGAGAAGAAGATTTTTTTCCTATATAAGCCTATGTAAAACTGTGACTCCTGGGGCGGGGACAAATTTGACCCCAGGGTTACCATTTGACAAACTTAGTAGAAGACACATGTAATAAATGAGAGCTCTGTACATTGTGGTTTCAGAGAAGAAGGGTTTTTAACGACTTTTCCTATATAAATCTATGAAAAACATGTAAAATCTCAATATACAAACTTTGGACCCTCCGGGCACAATCATGTTTTATCCTAGGGACTTTATTTAAATAAGGCTAGGCGTTGACGATTATTTAAAAAAAAATATTGTCGAAATCTGTTCAGTGATTCTTTATAAGAAGATTGTTTAAGGTTTTGACAATATATGGTAATGGTGGCCATCTTGGATGTCGCGCTGACCTAATGCTAAAAAGTAATTCATTTAATTATCATCCATGTGATGTTTGGTCTAAATTGGCCAAGCGGTGTCTGAGGAGAAGTCGTCACGAACAAAAGTTTACGGGTGGACAGACGGACGGACGGACGGACGGACGCCGCACCACGTCAAGGTCATGACCTTTGATCAACAGAGCTTAAAAAAATTGAACGTTTAAAAATGTATTTTTACATTTGTGTTCTTTTTTTTTTCACATATGTAACTTTTTTTTTTTTTTACATTTGTTAACATTTTTTTTCACTTTTGTCACTTTTGTTTTTTTTACATATGTCACCAAACGTGTTACATTTGTCGTATGTTTTTACATATGTGACTTTTTTTTTTTACATTTGTAACCGTTTTTACATTTGTGACATTTTTCACGTTTGAGGTTCCTACACACATGATTAATTGACAGAATTTCATAAAGCTCGGAAGTTAATAAAAACTGCTCTTTATATCACGAAAATCAGGGCAAATTGAAATGAAATTATATTCATCTTTTATATCGTTTTTTTCACAAAAAAAGTACAGTATCTTTCATTTCTTTCTATTCTATTTCGTCCATATCTACCTTGCTCAATTCTTAGAGAATGAGAGGAAAGCCTTAGCCTCGAAATAAAAAACCTTAAGTTACTTGGTACACTATCAAGATATTTTTCAAATGCAAACTCATTTTTATAAAGTATTTATACGAAAATAATGCACCACTATTATCAACATTTTCTTGCCATTTTTTAATAAAACAATCAATAATTCTTCTTTTAAAAATTAAACAAAATATTTTTGATTAACGCTATGTGGGTTCAACAATACATCACCAACGCCATGTTCTTCGCGTATGTTCTTTACATTGGATAACCAATTAACAACTCCTATATTAAAATCCTGCAATAATGGATTATAAATATTGAAAAGGATTATATTATCTGTTGCTAAAATTTTAAATCAGTATTTTATGATTCTTATATATCTTGATATGTAAAGAGGGTATCTACCTAATTCTCCATATATGTACTTCTCTTAACTTTAAGTAGTTGCTTACAAAATTGTAAATGAATTCTTTCTATTTGTATCGATTTCGTATAACCCCAAGTTTCGCAACTATAATGTAGAATAGATCCTACAAATGCATCAAACAACAATTTAAACCCATAGCGGCCCTTTTGCAACTGACCGTTCCAAGGCGGTAGCCCTGTTGTCAACCCGTTTGTGTTTGTGATGTCACATGCCTTGCATTTTATTAACAATGTAATTGTTGTTTGTTTTAATGCTTGTTTCTGTTCGACTGTGTTCTGCGAAACCTATATTTTCTGTTCGGCTTTTATACCTACGTTACATCCATTTGATTTCCTCATGGTATTGTCTCAAATGTATTGACCTTTATTGATTAATGCGTTTTAATGAATTAATAATTTTTCATTCATTTTTTATAGAATTAATATTATAATTCATAAGCTTAGACACTTTATCATTACTTTAAACGTTATTTACAAGATTCTTGATATATTTTAAAGTAGCTATCCCTCTAACAACAGCCACATTTTAAAACAGATGTACGCCGTTTCTTAATCTAATGACGTCGAGTTTTATCTATATTTTACATATTTTGAGAATCCAAACTCTATAGACACAATATAAACGACTTTAACCAGCCAGGGTAAACCTCGAAACTGGTGCGTCGAAATAAGAAATACCAGCCCATAATTCATTTCACGCATATTCAATCACAGGTGTTTTAAAAACCCGTCAATACACCTATACATTTAATCGGCACATATGCATTATTACATGACCTAAACACCTGGATAGATTTTTGACAAACGTTTGTTTTCTTTGGTGTATTTCCCCCGTTAGTTGCGGACCATCAGTTGGATTATTGCATCTTACCCAATATGTTGTCATCTGAACATAAATAAAGTTATTATTATTATTATTATTACTATTACTATACTATTATTATTATTATTAACTTTATTATTATTATTATTTTTTTATTTTTTATTATTATATTAGTTTTATCATTATTATTATTATAATTATTACATGTATTATTATTATTATTATTATTATTTTATGATTATTTTTGATTAGTATTAGAAGTAGTATCACTTCTAAATATTGATTGCTTATTTGAATGCTGTCTTACGTCATAATGAATGTTATTACTTACTGGTCCTTTTGGGATCACCGAGCCCCAATCTTTGTGGCTTTATCGTGTTCGGCCGTTTCCAAAGGTCCACTCTCATACTGTTTTTTTAATAAGATATCCATATTTCCGCTGAATTATAGATATCCATAATTCATTTTAAGATATCGCTTAAGCCGGTGCTAGGAGGCGTGATAGGTGTTGCTCTTAACATTACCTCTCATGAGCAGACTCAATAAAGCCGACTCTGCTACTTTTATCTCTTGTTTGTGTTTGCTACTTAAAGGATCCCCCTTTCGGTATTTTATTGAGTGCATGTTAGGCTATGTATGTTGGTCGATTTTGTTGTGGTAGAGGTACACCGCCCCAGTTTTCATGAGGAGACCCAGTATTGTATACCGCCAGCCACCCGTAAGAATGGACACTTACTCACTTGACAATTGTCTTAATGTTGAAATGAATATTCCATTGCAGCCCCTACAATGTTAATATATTATCACAAATTATCATCATATCGACTTCCTGGTATAGTTGATGGTCTAAATAATATTGCAATATAATACAGTTCATGTAGCATGTTAATCAAACCGACACTAAACTAGGGATGAGAAATCATCTTAACCATATCAATCACTATTGTCTTGATCCACGTATATTTGATTAAGCAACACTATAAGAAACTACGGACCCCAATATCACACATGTACATGTACATGTACATAGAAGTGTATTAAAAGGCACCAATAACATATATTTTGAAGCCTGAGATAAGCTTAAAATAAATTTCATACGCGACAGTGTAAACTAAACATCTGCAACAAACCATGTTTGTATGGGACGCCGTTTTACTATTTATTTACTATTTATGGATATCGGTAATTCGAATATAAGATCTTATATTAATTATGGATATCATTAATAATTTATAGATATCTTATATTCTGAATTATGAATATATTGATATCCATATCCATAATGTAATTTGATGATATCTATAAATGCATTATGGATATCCATCAATCGAGTATAAATTCTTACGGATGGCGGGAGGTGTACAGTACTGGTTCTACCCAGGAAAAGTGGGTGGTTTGCCTTTACCACAACAAATTGACCTTCATATATAACCTTACAAGTGTGTTAAAAATGACGCCAAACATCATATAAACAAAAACATCGAAAAAATCGAATATAAGATATCCATAAATTCTCGTAAATTAATGATATCCATAATTAAGTCTATTTTATTACGAGGGTATTTATTATAAGTGATCAACCATTAGTTCCACGGAGGAATAAACTGATATATGGATATCTATAATTCGAAGCGATTTATAGATATACATTATTGATTTATGGACATCCATCAATCGTTTTTTAGATATCTTAAATTGAATTATTGATATCTTAAAATCGAATACAGTCTCAATCAAACTGAGACTGCAATATTTCGTATTTCTCGTGTTCGGTCGTTTCCAAAAGTCCACTCTCATACTCTTTTTTATAAGATATCCATATTTCCACTGAATTATAGATATCCATAATTCATTTTAAGATATCTATAACCATATTTGTAGATATTTTAAAATCGAATCATGGATCATGGTTTATTTCTTTATTTCCTCCAGAGTAGGAGATTTACGTAATATATTTACAATAACACAAAATCATACAAAATTGTGAAAGGTAATAGCATAACATATATACACGATGATATTAATTACTATAATTTATTATAAAATATATGCTCAAACACACATCACAATGACGTGCTCAAGTGACCGGGACTGTCCCTACCTATAAAATCCCGCCACCGCAATCAGAGTCTGATATATATTACATAGTGTCAAACAATGACCATAACTTACTTATATACGTTATATTAAATTCTAGAAATGCACTGTAATCTTTGTCAGTTGTATTGCTAACTAAATGTTATATAAGTAGTATTCAGTTACAAATCAGACGATTTATAATGCACTCATGTTTTATTATTTCAGTACCGAAATGTCGATACTTACAACTGTTATTTGTGCTGCTGCTCTTTTTAGTGGGATCCAAGGACTGGTCCAAGGTATGTCATGTTTAAATTTTCTAACGTTACCGCGGTTTATGGTTTAAACATATTTTCTTGATTTTTTGTTTACAAAGTATGCAAATGGGTCGGGCCACAAGTTCTTACAACATTAGTTATGGCCCTTCCCAATACAATAGCTTGTTTGCATAGCAGTAATTATTTAAGTTGCTACGATGTTAACATTGTTCCCATGCATTGGTTTGAGAAAAAAAAGGTGTCATACAGTTCACAAAATACTGTAAATGTATGAACAATACATTTATTTTTGTGAATTCAACAATATGTCTCACAATCCTTGTAAAACATATGATCCCTCAAAGTCTAAACGGCAAATGCGCCAAAGCATGCATTGTTGCGTGCACGTGCATACATGTATTAGTAAACGTATGCGTTTAAAGACATCACACCAGAATCAAAAGATCACGGACATTTTACAGCTAGAGACGATCACAAACTTGTTAATCCTCTAATGTGGAAAATATTTATTGAGGCCCTGACATAATTTTATATAAGACTACAATGTGCAATGTTTCTTACAATTGCTAAATGTTCATTTTACTGTTTGGAATAGAAACATTAAAATATGGCAGATTAAAAAGGTAAAATCTGCATATTCAATACTAAAAATATTGAAATTAAATCATGTTGGTACTGTTACACATACAATTTAGAAATAATTAAATCGGATTTAAAATTGTTTGTCGGGTCCTCATAATATAACGGTAAATACCAATCTCCAATTTTGCATGAAATTCTCGTACTTCTCACAATTCATGAAAAAAACAATCATAATTATGCCCCCACTATTTCTATAGGATGGATTAGGCTGGTGGGATGTCTTTAAAACACGGTTAAGGCTTTTGGACGTATTATAACCGGGTCACTTATGCTATGTTACTTAAAAGGAAAAAAATCAAAAAGAATACAGACGTGAAAGTTTTAATGGGTTTATTTCTTTTCCCGCCTTAAAACGTATGGTAACAGACGGGGTGTAAAGTCGTACATTTATCTTAAAATTGACAAATTGGTGTCAAACAATATTGTCATTTACTAAAGACAAAATACAAACACATAACAAAAATATAATATTTGCATTGTATAAAGCCCATTGTCATAGTTTGTTTTACGTGAATTGATAGTGACAGTTTGCCTGGCCTTTCACATATTAGAGGTATTGTTCGTTTTTATCTAGTAAGAAAAAGACATAGGACGAATCATAGAGGATATTTGTTTTTTGGAGTGATTAAACGATTTTATTTCATCGAGAAGTGAGCAAACTTTATATTTTCCCAAACGGAAAGCATGTGTGAAAATGTAAGCGTTTGATCAATATAGATGACATGCTAGTAAATCTGTTAGTCACGACAAGACAACACATATCCTATTATTTTATGCCTTGTAATCAAAGTCTATGAAAAAAAGAAACGTATTTTTGGCGACGTCATAGGTTCAGTACTTTTTGTGAAGTTACTATTTTAAACTCACTTAACTTCTAAAATACTTGACCGATAATACCAATAAATAAACTACGACTCATTTTCTTAGTTAAAGGGAATCTAGCGACACAGCCAAACCATCTTTATTATTGAAAAACTTGATTAAGGGTGAAAGAATTATCAAAATCGGATGATAAACAAAGAGGATATGATCATTTGAAGTTCCTGTTGAAACGGAATGGAAGCGGCCATTTTGAGAGCTATGACATCACGGTTCTAAATGACCATATATGGAATATTTATAAATATGAACATTTTCTGATATAGGGAAAAAATGACAGCAACTGTATGAAAAATATGTAATACTTAATGCAATAATGCTTTATATGACCAGTAAAAAAAATGATATCATTTGCAGTGATTTTCTTCGTTTTAAATGATATTTATCAATATTCCATATATGGTAATATGGAACTATGACGTCATAGTTCTAAAAATGGCGGCTCCCATATTTGTTTTAGAACAACCTTTAAATGGTCATATATTTTTTGATTATCATCCGATTTTGATAATTCTTTCACCTTTTTCCAAGATTTTGAGAACTCTCAATAATAGAGCTGTTTGGCTGTGTCGCTTAAGTTATGTCCAAGCCAGTGATATAAATTGCGTACCAAATTTCTGAGAAAAAAAACTTATTTCCAAAACTAAACGACCTGTCAAACTGACATTTGTACTGTAGGCCCCTAATGTACTATACAGCACTGTAAATGACAACAATTCCTAATATACTTGACCGATTTTCAAAAAATATAGCTTATGGTTATAGTTACATTTTCCAACTTGAAGTTAAAGATATAAATTTAAATGTTATTTTCTTACACAAGTTATTATTTAAAGATTAAACGGTTGTTCCGCCAATGAAAACAACACTATATTTCACAGTATGAAATAACACTTATTTTACTACTAAAACGCGGTATTCATAAACTAACACTATCGTTTTTTCCTCCAAAACGAATATTTTTCAGTAGTACATGTAATAATGACATCAATGATAAATACACATGATATAGTTCACCATATATACATATAAAGAAAAGGGAAACGTTTGAACTAAAAAAGTGTGAGATGAGAGTATTTAGAGAACTACAGACATAAAGGAACAAAATATAATCGTATTACATTTCAGACAACCCTCTATAGAAATACACATTATATCATTGGTATATGACACTTAATTTGGTACTGTTTCCTAAAAATGATATGTTCGGCTTTTAAAGGGACACACGGCAATCTTGATTTTTTAAAAACTCACGGCGTCCCGTTAGTTTTTCTCTTCACTTGCATTTGTTCCATCATTAATAGTAATTGTTAGAATAGTTCAAAGCAAATTATTTTTATATATTACTAACATTTTATAATAGTGCATCAATAATACATTTAAAAAATTGATGAAATAATAAAGATAATTGAAATTTCAAGTTGTTATTTAATCATATGCAAGCAGTTTTAAAGCCAAAATGACGCAGGATAAGTAAATTGAGGAGTAAATTTTAATGTTTGAATAAAACTCAAGATTGCCATGTGTCCCTTTAACACTTGTTTATTAGCTCAAAAGAATACATTTATTACGTCTTTTGAGTACGACTCGTAAGCATAATAATGCTCGCTAGCCGTGATACGTGGTGATAACCCCACACATATCTGACCTCGTCAATGTCGGTGTTGAATGGTACGCTATGAACCTTAGATGTAAAATAATAAGGACAAGCATCCTTATATTCCTGTTTCAAATCGGGATTCACAAAGTCATTTACACCATCCATAAATCGCATTCTTGCATTAAGCATGCTCAAACATTCCGCGATAATATGAACGATCGCAAAGTATAACGCGTAGTATCGCTATATAATGCTCTTTTCTATTTGACGGCAGTGACCACAATAAGACCGGGGTGGTTAAGTTTTTCAGATAAAAGTCTTAGAAGAGTTTTTCTTTCACCGAAGGTCATAACGCAGGATTTGAACGCGTTGATGTCGAATTTCAGGTTTTGGTATACTGATAAAGTATGTCATGTAGCTTTATATCTTGGGTAGGAACTGGAAACAAAGTTAAAAATAATAAAACAATTTAAAAGCGCTGTATTTTGCTTTGTTAAATCTGTAGCTAATCCATCTTTCAAGCTCGATCTTTGTGGTATGAAAGTATAATATCGCTTAAGACAGTGCTAGGAGGCGTGAGATGTGTTGCACTTTACACTACCTCTCATAAACAGACTCAATAAAACCGAGTTTGCCGCTTTTATCTATTGTTTGTGTTTGTTACTTTCAAAGGATCCCCTTTTCAGTATTTATTTTCATCTGAGTATTAACGAACTTGTTCAAAATGTGTTAATATCAATAAAAGGTCGGACATGTTTGAAAACCAACCATATTTGATTTGACTCGCATCCATACCTATCGCCCACACAAATGCATCCCCACCCATCCCTCAATTTTAAAAATACTTTACTTTATGAGGTTATCACTGTCATAGAAGAAAGTGCGACACATTTAGTAAACTAGCGATACCAGTATCAGACAAGAAACAGCCGAGTTATGACCCATGAATTATTTAAAAATGTTTTATAACGCTGTAGGTCCTTCATTTAGTTCCTTCATCTGATCTTGGCCATGCTTGTTCAGAATAGTATTTTCAATAAAAGAATACACGCTCAGAATTTATTGTTTTTAAATTTAAGAGCAGTGTATATTTCTTTTTCACTTGATCTGCTTGTATCGCAGTATCGTTGAATCAATTGATATCAGTAACTAAGTCCTAAATGACTAATGCATCCCCCAAATATTTGTGTATTTTTCCATAGCAGATGTTCACTAGTGATGTTTATATTTTCTACTCCTAACCTATTGTCTTCCCAAATAAAACGGGGCCGTGCAAATAAGGGAATCCCCAAAAGGCTTCATTCTAACAATCTAAGCACAATTAACAGTCAATATAACATTGAGGCGATCTTGTATACATGAACTGATAAAAAGATAACACAAATAAAGCCAACAAGAATGAACTCAGAGGATTAACAGTTAAGCGACGAATTAAAAAATAAATTGTACACGTTACGATATTTTCTAGATTGCATTGTGTCGAAATATGTCCGTTCATCTTAAATAAAAAAAGAAACTGTAAAAAAACATGCACAGCGTCGAATAATATTTGGGTCATAACCTCTTTTGATATATTTTCTAACATTTTATAAATAGAATATGGAAGAGTTTACGCATTTTGTAATCACGTCACATTATAATGCAGGTTGTGATAGTCATTATCGAGGAAGAGTTCTCTTACTTCCATACGTTTTATGTTCCATGCGTTCTATAAGTTCCATGCATGTTTTAGAGCCAATATATCAAAAACATTGCCTTACAGTTATAAATCTTGGCAATGAATAAACAATGAATTGTTGGTCGCAGATTTGTTTTTATTGTTGCTATGAAAGAGATTTCATGTTATCTTTCACCAGATACCCAGGCAGCTGGTATTGAAGCCTTTAATGCCACCTCTCAGTATGTGGATGACACATCTTTTCTACTATAGTTAATAATGGGTGCACAGTTCGTACATATAGGGATACAAACAATTTCGTCTATAAACGGTAGTTCCATACCTGACGAAAATATTATCTAATAGACAAATAAGTGATTTACAAACTTCATGGCAAGTCCACATAGTGTAATTGTCCAAACTGATGCTAGTAGAAAACGTTTGCCTAGCAATTCATTTTTGAATGAGAGCAATAAGCTTGTAGTTGATAAGGTTGTGTGGTAAATATAGATATAAAAATCGAACAGGAAAAGCAGCGTTTAAGGACAGTCAACCACAAACACACACAGACACAAAGAACAAATTTAAAGATGAATAAAAGGCCAAATAAGACATCACAAACACAAAAGGGTTGACAATAGGGCTACCGCCTTGGAACGGTCAGTAGCAAAAAAAGGCCGCAGGGGGTTTATGAGTATAATATTATGTATTATTATGACAGTTTTGTTTCATATTTAGATTTTGAATGCGATAGTATACACCTAAATATTCTCGTTTTATGTTATCGTCTATTTTATTTACTCATCATATTTTAAAGGGACACACGGCAATCTTGAAATTTGTATGGAGCATTTACATGAACATCTTGATTTATTATTCCTGTATATCATTTTTAACTATACTCAGTTGCAAAAGAAAATGGACACTGAGTTTTGCTTAGATTTAATTGCATAAATTTTTTTTAAAATTAAATTGACAAATTTCAAAATGAATATGCATATTTGGTACCAACGTTTTTATCATTCCATTGCCAATATCCTGTTGTCATTTGTTTTTCAATAGGTTGAATCATTAAGGGACTGTCGCTTGATAAAGAAGATAGGATGTAAAGTAAAATTGTCAAAGTGTCCAGTTTCTTTTGCAACTGAGTATACATTTTGGTGCAATAATTAATAGTAATTATTGCAAACATGGAAGTTATGCAGAATAAGTAAGGGAACGCCTCGAGATTTAAACAAATCAAGATTACAATTAAAATAATACTTGTTTTTATTCAATAATTGCTGTATATATTAATATAAAGTCTAAGGTAACAGAGTTAGCAAGAAAATGTATAAATCATTTGCATATTACACAAAATATATACTGGTCTAACTTATTTCATCTACTTTTCAAATCAACAAAATACTCAAATCTGCAATGGTTGCAATTTAGAATAGATCATAGCATTTTGGGAACAAAATATTTACTTAAAGAAATTAATAGTTCTAATACATATCTTTGCTCTTTCTGCAATGAAGATATAGAATCAATAAAACACCTATTCTATGAATGCAAAGTAGTAAAATACTTTTGGCAAGAACTTGCAAATTTCTTTCATAATAAATGAAAGGATATTAATACAGTATGGTCGGTAACTGACATCATCTTGGAAATGATAAGTATGATTTTGTTTTAAATAATCTCCCCATTACTGGCAGAAACTTTATATTCAATAATAAAAAAACAACAACACTAATCCTACTTTAAGACTTTTTAAAAACTGTATTCAAATATTGTTTAAAGTTTAAAGTAAAATGTATGGCCTGCAAGAATATGAAACAAGACATTTTTGAAAAGCAATGGGAAAAATACATGACTTCATTATAAAAAAAAATCAATAAAATAAAATCACACAAAAAAAATAAAACATAGGATGGACATGACTTCAAAAAAAAGAGGTGAAATCTTAGTTGGCTTGATGAATCCAACATCTGTTATATTTTATGTATATTAAGATTCCCACCTTGTATATAAGTTCTCCATTTACTTTATTAGTACAGACTATTTTCTCCCTTTTATAATGTCACTTTACATGTTTTTCATTGAGTTTCTATGTTAAACATAACATGACATGCTTCTAGAATTGTAACAGATAACTGTTGTAAAGCTAAATATTAATTATATTCATATTATCTCCCCTGTATACAGAGCAAATTAATATCTCGCCTTATCTCCCTTGCCTGATTTGATATTGTTTAACATGGATCATTGACTATTTTAAAATGATTTTCTCTCATTAAATAAAGCCGTACGACATGGGGAAGAAATATAATTCATGTCCACCGCAATATGCATGCCATCTTCGGGATGGTTAAAATTGTGTTCTATTGATTTTATGAATATTGTGTTCTGCTCAACCCGGGGTTAGAGGGCGTGAGCCGTAGCCAGCATATTTCACTATTGTTCATGAACCGTCTCAATCAAACCGAGACTGCAATATTTCGTATATGTCGTGTTCGGCCGTTTCCAAAGGTCCACTCTCATACTCATTTTTATAACATATTGTTGTAATTGCTCCACTACTCATGGCAACCTTTAAGTTTGTATAAAACTAAAATTAAGACCTACATTTTCTAATGAAGTATCACATTTGACTTTAGGCCTACTCGCATAATTGTTTTTATATATAAACAATTATAATTATATACTTGTGTTTGTTAATATGACATGTGTGTAACTAAATCCTACAATATGCTGTCATGTGTCATTATAAACAACAACAAACTGAATATAAATTATCATGGATGATTGCAATTGAAACAAAATCCCAGTATACAATACTGAACATACAAAAATCTGATGACAGATCATGCCAGCCAGAGTCAGTAGTGCTTTTAAATCTTACACTGAATATTATAATAGTCATTTGGCCGAAACAGCTAAATAATGTCATGTTAAAGGATAAAGGGATGTCACAAATGCTAGAATTCTAATGATACATGTAAATATACTTTCATATATAACATGTTGTCATATACTATTTTCAGATTGTACATTTAGATACAATTAATACTGTATTTCACTAGATGCATATATATATATGTATAACTCAATAACACTGTAGAATAGAAAAAAATAAAAAGTTACAAGAAAGAAAGTCTAAGGTACATAACGTTACGAATGTTATAATCTGAATTTGCCTTTTGTAATTTCAGTAAAACTACCAGAAGGTCATCAGCCAGGTGAGCTTTTTATTTATTAAAGTATCTTAATGTGCTAAAATACTCAATGCTGATTGTTTATTGATTTTTTTTAAAAATCCTATCAAGCCCACTAGCGTCATGACGGTTAAGACGTCATTTTAAACGATTTTAAATATCGGAACACATCCAAAACAATGATTACATTATTTTAAAGCAAAGGTACGGTCAAACAACAAATCGAATTTGTTAAAAACATGATAAGGCTTTATATTTTCTTCGTTTGGTGCTGAGAGATGTGCATACAATATAAACCGTGAGAATTTGTTTGTATACTTAACGCCATTAAAAACGCAAGTTTGGTGTGCACGTGATTTTCGCATAATTCCGATTTTACTTCTTTCAATACAAGAATTTGATCGGTCACCAGATTTATAAGGAATGTGGATAATTTCTAGCATTTACATAACACTACAATCGATCTTGTAGACATTTTAATTAAAAACAAACACAAAAAATAAATAAATAAAAACTCGCACTTTTAATGGCGTTAAGTATATTATGTTCAATCTCCCGTAAATAGACATAAATCCATGAATGGATTAAATGACTTACAGTATTCCATACCTGTTGTAAGCTATTCGCTTCTAAGGTACTTCTTGATTGACTTCTTGGGTAGAACTAGTACTAAGCAATGCAGATAAATTGTCTTGCTCAGGGACACTATGCATATGGTTAGGGGATCGAACCCACGACGTTTGGATCATGGGTCCAACGCTCTACCACTAGACCACAGCGCTCCATAAATGCTGGAAATATTTTATTTCTTAAGTGTACAGTGTACAGTGTATTTCTGTTATTGCTACATACCATAATTTACATACAATACCATGATTGCGATAATGGCATTATTTAAAGTTAAAACATAGCTAATCGATTGCAAACCAGTGAGGTTAAAATGCGCAGTCTATAATATGATTACACGTAGCAGTGTAATGTGGCCTCTCAACAATTTTGAAAGGTACAAATACATTTTACTTTCACACTGTTTATGTGTATTGCTTAGGTCTTATTGCCTACTGACCGTTCCAAGTCGGTAAACCTGTCTTCACCAACCTTTCTGTTGTTTTTTGTCTCTTTCATTGTATTTTAAAGTCTTTGTTTGCAGTACAGTGCGGACCTACGATGCTATTGAGTTCGGACGCTGTGGTTTCTATAGGACCCTATATCTGATTTTTGAGTCGCTGGAATATAATTTTAGAAACTATTTTTCCCGACATTTATCTATGACCGTACACGTTTCCCCCGGTATTTATCTATGACCGTACACATTCCCCGCGACAGTACACATTTTCCCCGACATTTATCTATGACCGTACACATTTTCCCCGACATTTATCTATGGCGGTACACATTTTCACATGACATTCTGTCCATGCTTTAGTGACTACACACTTCTTTCTCAAAGGCTGAGCAAATATTCATCTTCAGTGCAATACTCTTGATCGTGTAATTATTTTGATTATCCACAGGAACAGTCAGTTAGAGCATTGTTTAACATATTTAGAACACTGTCATGTATACTCGTATATTCGTATTATTCGTTAACTATTTTAAACTGTACGCCGATTTATATCTTTATTAAAACGTGTAGTATTCAAAACCATAAGCGGCATTGGTGTTATATATTTGGTGTGAAAACACACGAACTATTGTTGAGGAAAACTTTATTAACGATCCTAAAAGCATATCATGGAGCACACATGAAAGGTATACAAATGCAAATGACTTACTTAACACCTGGGTGACTAATTTTTCAAGTGTTATTGATAAGCATGTGCCGCATAGAATACACAGGGTTACAAAGCTCCAACAACCTGATTGGCTTAATTCTGATATTTTAGATGCAATAAAGGAAAGAGATAAAATGTAAAGCACAAAATGATGCTCAAAATTACAGAATTTTAAGAAATAAAGTATGTAATTTGATTAAAGAATCTAAGAAGTCCTCTTATGAAAGAAAAATTGAAGAAGGCAAATCAGATCCAAAATCAATATGGAAAATATTTAAAGAGCACGGTGCCTCCACAAAAACTTCTCAAAAAGGAAATTTTGTAAATCAGGGCCCGTATTCATAAAGTAACTTAAGTAAAAAATATGACTTATGTCAAAATTTGAGATTTTTACTCTTTTTTTTAAATCTCCTTATTAACCTCTCAGGAACTCTACAACCCATCTATGTCAAGATAAATATTTAGCTGTGGATTTTATTTATCCGTACCTTATTAACAATATTAAGAAAACGACTTAAATCGATAGAAAAAGATGTTTATAAAAAATTGATAACATTTCACTTAAGTTAAGATATTGCTAAGAAGCTTTATGAGTACGGACCCAGATCAATAAAAACAGTGAAGAAATAACAGATAATTTTGAGATGGCAAATGAGTTTAATATTTTTTTTGTAAATATAGCTGCAAATTTAAAAGAACCTATTACAAACTCAGACTTTACAAAAGTAAAGCAATTTGTAAACCGCACTGTTCCAGACAAAATGTACTTTAACATTCCTCTCATAACAGAAGAACAAACTCGTAAAATGCTTCTCCGCCTAGATACATCCAAATCCACGGGACTTGACCAATTTGGTCCAAAATTACTAAAATTGTCAGCCAATGTAATATCAAAAAGTATTACATATATTATTAATTGTAGTATAAGACAGGGAATTTTCCCAGATACGTGGAAAGCTGCTAAGGTTAATCCCTTGTTCAAATCAGGTGCATCTGATAATGTAAACAACTACAGCCCAATTTCTATTTTACCAACTCTTTCCAAGTTGATTGAAAAACATGTGCACAATTCATTTGTTGAGTTTTTAAATTATTATAAATTACTATGTAAATCTCGAAGTGGGTTTAGAAAAAGCCACAGCAGCGAAATGGCTTTAGTTCATATGTTTGACAAGTGGTTAAAAGGATTAAATGAAGATAAATTTGTTGGTGTAATAATGGTGGATTTTAGGAAAGCATTTGACTTAATGGATCATAACATTCTTTTAAAAATGCAGATCTATAAATGTAGTGATACTACAGTTAAGTGGTTTAAATCTTATCTAACAGATAGGAAACAAAATGTTTCACTAAATGGGGTTCTCTCTGATAAACAGTTAATTACATGTGGTGTACCACAAGGCACTATTTACCACAAGGCTCTATTTTAGGAACTCTCCTATTCTTATTATTCATAAATGACCTTCCTATATGTCTTGATGGTACTGTATCTAGTACAGACACGTATGCGGATGATACCACTATCTACGATGTTAACACATCAAAAGCAGTAATTGAGCAAAACCTTCAAACGTCTTTAAATACCCTCAATGCTTAGGTGCCTTAATAATGGTATGGTTTTAAACACAGCAAAAACTAAAGTGCTCTTAGTTACTACACCTCAAAAGCGTGCAAGACTTGTTAATAACAAATTATCATTAACATACAATAACATTGAACTGCAACTTACAACAGGTGATAAAATTCTGGGAATGCATATAGATGAACACTTGAAGTGGGATAATCACATTATGTATATTCGTAAGAAAATATCAACTAACATCTGGCTACTGTCAAGAATAAAATCATATATTCCTTTAAATTACCGGATAATATTTTATAAGGCATATGTTCAACCTCATCTAGATTACTGCAATATAATATGGGGAAATACAAAGAAAGCTAACATACAACTGTTAATACGTTTGCAGAGAAGAGCATGTCGTACTATTTTAGGCGACCAATATACCACACTAAATGAAGCACTGGTTATCATTAATTCCCTTAATATCGAGCAAAGGATATTTCTCCAAAAGGTAAAATTTATGTATAGAGTATCAAAACATGCAGTCCCGTCATATATTTGTGATATGTTTCATCCTACTGTTATCTCGCAGAGAAATCTACGATCTGCTTACGAATTAAATTATATAACTCCAAGACCAAACAAAGAACTATTTAAAGGGAGTATGTCATACTCTGGAACAATTGTGTGGAATAGCATTCCTTCATATATTAGAGAATGTACTTCTTTAAAAACCTTTACATCTAACTGCGTTAAATGGCTGAAAATACAATCATAATGTAATTATTGTAAAAGTATTGTTATGTTTGTCAGTTTTAGATAATTATTGACATCTTGTGTACTGTGTGGTACTTTATAATGCACACCACCACCTCAAACCATGTATATAATTATGTATATATATTAAGAATGATGTGTACATGGTTGTAAATGTGTGTGCATGTGTGTGTATTTAGATGTATGTGTGCGCAATAATGTAAGTGCGCAATAATGTAAAGGAAATATCACTGTTTTATTATATATGTTTTACATTGTACATGTATATGTATGACTTTGCAGAGGGCCCCAAGGGAGATTAGTGTTGGCTAATTGGGTCACCCTCTATAAATGAAGACATTCATTCATTCATTCATTCATTTAAATTCCCCATTTCAGTCAATGTCACCTATGATATTCCGAACTTAAAATGAAGTACGGATGATGCAACTTTGTAATTGTCATATATATATATATCAGTTATAGGCTTGCAGTATCACCAGCAAATGAAAAAGAACATGTCCTATGATAGACTGTATACTTTTGATATATTTAAGGCTATATCGGGACGAATATCAGTTGTTGTGGTACCATACGCAATATACCATCTGGTGAATTTCCGATTGACCTCATACGGACTGCAGAAACATGCA
Source organism: Cyrtodaria siliqua (assembly GCA_037043455.1). NCBI lineage: Eukaryota > Metazoa > Mollusca > Bivalvia > Adapedonta > Hiatellidae > Cyrtodaria > Cyrtodaria siliqua. The sequence goes on from JAWPHD010012813.1 coordinate 71,733, forward strand.
TATACCAGTTACATTTGAAACACTCTATACAAGACACCTGCAGCTCCAACACCTGTACAAGTTCATGGGACACTGTTTCAACCGACGTAAGTATAAATTTCGAAAATTAATTACTATGTCTAACAGTACATCGATTCTTACGGATGGCGGGAGGTATACAATACTGGTTCTACCCGCGAAAACCTAAGTGGTCTGCTCCATTACGAAGGATATAAGCTAAATGTCCTGACTGACAACGTCAACACCATTATTTCCATTGCAAACTGGAGTGGTTCGGTAAAAAATACATCTTATAAACTCTATTTTTCCTTAATATTTAGGTTTGTTAGGAACATCTTTTACAACAATTTATCAAGGGTTGCCACCAGACCAAACATATACTATTAGAAACAGGTTATGGTATATACTGATCACATTAAGAATGGATACTGTCTCTGTATGGATTTTCAATTGTAAACAGTTTCAATAACAAACTCTTTACGTGGTGTGCAGCCATTCGTCACATCGATGTTCATCCATGTATGACTCTTCCCTGTTAAGTTAATAACGTTTAAGTGAATAAATGCTTTGTAACAGTTGTTTATTTTAAACATGAAATTATGATATATGACTCCAAAACGTGTTTAATGTGAATCAGTACATACATTATAAGAAATTCGGCGTTTTACAACAACGTTGTTTCCTAATCTAAAGCTTGTCCTCTTAATTCCTATATTTTTCTTCGGAATTTCATGAAACCTCAAAAGAAGTTTCAATTAGTAGCTCATATTGGAAGGACATTTCGGTTGAATGATTTTTGGCGGAGTTACGATACTTCGATTATTTTTTTCAAATCTAAAGTTTGTCGGTCAACTCCTTCTATGTTTTTCAACCGATTTTCACGAAACGTCATAGAAAGTATCAGTGAGATGTCTAATAACGCATTAAGGACGTTCTGGTTGAATGATTTCTGGTGGAATTACGGGACAATATATTTTTCATCCGATTGTATTTCACGTAACTTGATTGTGTACCTTTATTCGTGGAGTATCCATCTGTTCTACTGATTTCTTGTTATTAAATATTAACATCATTTCATTCATTCTGTTGAAAAATGAGCTTTTAATTTAATAAAAAACTTTTTTTCTCCAAAGAGGCGGAACTACTGCGCAAGCATTCAACTTCTTTCAATAAAAATAGCTATTTACTTCTCTGAAAAAACATTGAGGATAGTTTATCCTCTTGCATATGTTTTTGTCTCTATTTATCTTTCTGCCAAAAGCACGTTATTGTTGTACGCTAGTGTCTGGAATAAAATGTAAATGAAAAATTAGATACGAATGTTTTCGGCATTTATGCGGTTTAAACTCCGGCAGTGAATGGCAGATTTACTATACAATTTACTACTGGC
>JAWPHD010012814.1:0-73120 GCA_037043455.1 Cyrtodaria siliqua
AAACAGAATATTAAATTAAGACGAGTTAAGACCTTTATTGTTTGTTTGTAGCAATTATCACTGATTATAGAGATCATAGTAAAACCGAAATAATAAAATGCAATAATTTGCCAAATCGGTAATTTTAAACAATTAAAATAGTTCAATGTGAAATTAAAAGGTAATTAAGTTTGTATCAGTTGTTATTTAATCATGGGTTAATCCGGAACTCAAACGCACTGTTTGAATCATTTCAAATGTTCAAAGATTTAAGTAAGTGTTAAGTTTGTAGCAGTTTTCAAGCAATTCTTAAAGTAAATTGTATATGCAACAAAACTCTAATTTGCTGAATTAAAAAAATCAAAGTTTAAACTATATTGTTTGTAGCATGTGTAATTGATTGTTTATAGCACCGTATGCGACCATGAGATATAACATCTTCAAATTGGTGATGCAATTCATTTCAGTTTTGAAATTAATATATACCGTTGCAATCACTGTGTTTTTATGGATTAATCGTGATAAATATATTTGAAAGTGTACACTTATTACGAAATTAACAATGGCTCTTATAGTTGGACATAGCCAGACCAAGTATTTGCATCAATATCTTAATAATAAGGACATAGTAGTGAAGTGTTTTCCAGGATACAAGGTTAACGAGATATGGCCTGAGATATCGGATTATGTTGCTGGTTTTGATGTAAGTATATAGTGTATTTGTTTGACTGCGATGTGAAGTTAGTTCAAATGAGATAATGCTATTTAAAATATCTAGTTTATTGATGGCCAACAATTAATATATTATCGTATGTTAAAGCAATCAAAACATAGTTTCGAACAATTAAATAAATATTTATATTATATATTACGCATACACGTGTCGCACGGGACATTCATGGTGATTTTAAATCGTACAAGCAACCGTAGATATGCTCGGCGGTTACGACAATCAATAATATATTGTAATCAACGGCTGTCACTAATCCCATCAACAAACTAATGTAAAGTTGCACAGGTGTGATGTTTTTACAACAGATTAAATTGATTTGCAAATACAACATTAAAATCAATGATTGTCACTAACCATAGCAACGAACTAAAAGATTGTTAAAAGGTGCGATGTTTTTACAAGTGATTAGATTATAAGCATTCACTGTCCATGTATGACACCATTTAAAGACAGTGACCTGAGTGATAAAATTATTTTTTAATTCATTTACACATTGATTATCAAACAATATTTGTCAATGTGCATTTTTTTAATTGATACAATTAATAAGCTAATTTTATTTCACAATTCCAACTTTGTCTTTAAATCACTGCTTTATTTTAAAGTAAGTATGTCATAGCGAATACTTAATTAATTGTATCCGGTAATACATTATTTAAATTATAAGAAATAGATGCACGAACAAATCTAATGATTTAGTGATTTAATATTAAAGGTGATTGCTGTTCACGTTGGTGCGAACGACATTCCAAGAGACACACCCGCTGCAGTGATGAGCAAGATACAGGACTTGGCGGAGTCTATTCATGAAGCCAACCCAGGTAATTATAAGGATTAAAACCGATACAATCAAGACGTGTCAATAATCCTATCAACACACGGGTTTTTTATAATAAATTGCAAATGTGCGAAGCAAAGTAATTAATGGCAATATCCTGTGTATAATCATCATCAGAAAAAGACAGTTAATCTGCTTGTGATTAAATATATACCACCCAAATATTTGAATTTAAAACTTTTTCCTATTGAATACTCTAAGATATAATAATTGCATATTTTTTTCTCATTTCAGCGCCACAATCCTAGTTTCGGGTATTTTACCTAGAGTGCAGAATTGTTTCCCCGGAGGACGTCTTACACAGACGTATTTGGACAAGTTCAATATGTATGCCGGTATAGTGAACCTGACACTAAGTGAAATTCAGAAGTCTGTCCCATGGATGAAGTATGTTAATTTCGACGGAACGTTTACCCCTAATGCTCAGAGCCATCTACTGAGTAGAGACGGGCTTCATCTGAGTGTGGCAGGCACAAAGACAGTAGCGAGAATGATAGAGGCGGAATCCGTACACCGTAGTGTATCCGTAGTGATTAAAACCGAAGAAATGCAGTATGTTCACCATAGAACAGTTGGACCACTCCTTTATAGTGAGGCAGTCACTATTATGAAACCGACGGTGCGGGATACTTATTCACATGTGTCACCAAAGAAGTACATAAAGAAACGGCTTCCAACAAAACCAGCTCCGATATCAGACGGCATCACGTACATTGGGCTGAAAAGACAAAGAAGATCTTCACCTACAACATTATCTACAAAACCACCAACAAAACAACCTACACCATATTTGGCCGCAACACCACCAACAACAAAAACGAAAATGCCAGAAAACAGATATACGGTGCTGAGCATACAGAAACCCAAGAAATCAGCAGACGCCAACAATACCATTCAAGGCACTTCACACAAACTTTTTTTTCTATGCAAAACAGTTGTTTAACCACTGATCAAGCTTTTAAAATATTAACAGATTGTGACAATGAAATTTTTGAAAATAAAATAAGCAAAACAATTCCTTCTAACCCTCATGGGGGCGAAGTGTATGTTATAGATTTGTGTGCTCTTCCTGACAGGAGGGACTGTCGAGTCGATAAGTTTTTGTGTGTTAATAATGGTAAAAAAACATATCCCAGAAAGTCAAAAAATCCAAAAATATATAAAAACATTTTTCAAAATTAAATTGAAAAACATCAAACAAAGCGACATTTTTCAGAAACATCACATTGAGCTAGTTGATTCAAATAAATACGCCATTATACATTATATTGGGGACGAAAATGCCTTTGAACCTATGATACATGGGAATAGCAAATCAGATCAAATATATGTAAGAACATGCCCGTCTGTTATAGAAGGTATTAAAAATAAGGCTGATGATGTAACAGCATCGGCTAATTTTGTGCACCGGGAATCAAAAAATACAGCAACACTCGGCAGTGAGCTAGGCATAAAAGATCTTGAACTTTATTTGCAAAGTAATGTTGAGACAGGTTTAAATATAGATGACATAGTACTAATAATCTTACTTTTTGCTGATGATATGGCTATTTTGGGCAAATCTCCTGCTGAATTACAAGATAATCTTAATCGATTGTATACATATTGTTATAAATGGGGCTTAAGCGTAAATATTGCGAAAACTAAAATAATGGTGTTTAGAAAACGTGGTGGATTGTTGCCTAATGAATCATGGACTTATAACGATCAAATTATAGAAGTTGTTAATGATTTTAACTATCTTGGAAATATTTTTAATTATACTGGTAATTTCAACTTAAACCAAGAACACTTAGTCGGCAAGGCGCTTAAGGCATTAAACTCTCTATTATTTAACTGTAAAAAATTCGTTTAAAGCCAAAACTACTATGTCAGTTGTTTGATGCGTTCGTTGGTTCTATTTTAAATTATGCAAGCGAAATCTGGGGGTATACAAGGTCGAAAGTTATAGAGCGAATACATTTAAAATTCTGTAAACGTTTATTGAATGTTAAAATGAATACATGTACTGTGGGTGTTTACGGAGAGCTGGGTAGATATCCCTTATATATATCACGATATGCCAGGATAATAAGTTATTGGTGTAAAATTATTAATACTGATAATATAATAATAAAAAAAGTATACGAACAAGGGCTAAATGATTGTAATAAAGGATGTAAGAACTGGGTATCAAACGTTAAAACCATGTTAAATAATTACGGATTTACCGATATATTTGAGAACAATCATTTTGTAAACCCCAAAGTATTTCCAAATATTTTTAAGCAAAAAGTTATTGATAATTTTATTCAGGAATGGTTTAGTTCTATAGAAAATAGTACAGTTCTTGAAAACTATATCTTAGTAAAAATGCAACTTGACTATGAAAACTATCTTGATATATTACCTTGTAATTTGAGATTGTTTTATACTAGACTAAGACTTTCTGTTCATCCTCTTAGAATTCAAACTGGGCGTTATGATAGAAATAGAATACCAAAAAATGAAAGATATTGCCTTTGTTGTAATTCAGGCGATATAGAAGATGAGTTTCACTTTATATGTATATGTCAATGTTTTGTAGATTTGCGTAAGCAGTATTTGAAAAAGTATTATTACCAAAGACCATCAATGTTCAAGTTTTTAGATTTGATTAGCTCTCATAATAAAACTGTATTATATAAAATTTCAAAATATACCAAGGAAGCCTTAGAAATAAGAAAATCAATTTTAAATGTTTAAGCATGTTGTTCATTCTCATTCTATTAAATTTCATAATCTTTAAGGAATATTGTATTACAAATGTGAACTAAAGTAATATAATTCAACATTTGTTTGTAAAAGAAAATATTTTATATCTATTACGTGACTATATGTTTAATGTATTTGTATGTAATGTTTGTATGATGATGTACTATGTACAAATCTTAATAAAATATCTGTTCTGTTCTGTTCTGTTCATAAAAACCGCGCGAAATTTATCGCAAGTAAAAAATCATCTTTACAAAACACGCCGAGAAAAAAGATTAAGCAACGATGACTTGTACAATTTAATCGAAATGTCATACGAGCTCGACGATTTTAACAAACAAATTGATATATACCCTTCTTTAGTTTGCATATGTGGAATGCAAGAAATTTTACAGGAGTTTAATGAACTTTTAATGTATGATTCAGGGCACCCAGTGAAATGTTTTTACGATACTACATATCAACTTGGCGAACTCTTTGTAAGTGTTTTGTCATTTCAACATATTATTTTCGAAGGTTCACATAATATCCCCGTCGCCTTTATGCTGCACGGGAAACGAGATATAAAATTCCACGAAAGATTCTTTCGTGTTTTGGCAGAACATGTCCCAAATTTATTTAAAACAAAGTGTCCTATAATTTGCGATAGAGAACCGGGCATTAAAGCTGCTATTAGCAATGTATTACCCAATATACCGATAATACATTGCTGGCTGCATCTAAAGCGAGATATCCGTTTTTGGCTTAATAAGAATCTTGGCTAGTCTCTTATAATTCTGTTTTGAATAATGTATTATTGTAGCATTGTTTTAGTAATATGCATGTAAACACATCGATGTATATGTTTTCTGTGAGAATGAATGAATAAACAAATGAATGTATGAATGAATGAAAATAAAAAATATGCATTATTTGTATTATGTATAATTATACATAATGAAACACACTGTGTTGGTTTTATTTTACTGTTGTCAGTCCAGTCACTATCCTTTAATAACACGCATAACTCTGTCGGTTGATATTTGTAACATTTATAAAATCGGCAATTTCAACAGTTGTTTCAAAAGCATATAACTTTGTCATTTATAGACGGAATTTAGTAATTTTTAACTCTAAATAAAGAGCACAACATAAGCTTTAAGAATATATTATCGGTAAAGTACTTCATAAAAATATTTTGGGGGCCAGGTGGTCCGAACCAAAATATCGCGGCTAAAAAAAATAGATTTCACATGTATATGTACAGCGACTTATAACTTTGCCAATTTTTATACGATTTAAATTATTCTTACAGTTTTAGAAAGAAGTTAACTTCAGCTAAATAAATATATAAAGTTATTACCGATCATAGCTGTATTAAATAATTCCGAGAGGGGGCCAGGTGTTTTTAGCGATCAAAATATGGCAATTTTATGATTCTGATGGGTATGTGTGTTGCATTCAATAACTCGCTTATTTCGCATCTAAACTTAAATATTTTCAATGTTTTGGAAAGTACATATTCTAAGCTTTCCAATGACATATAGTATTATCATATCGGATAAACATTAAAAAAGTTATTCTGGGGGCCAGGTAGTCCTTTTTTTCAACCCAAAATATAGCAGGGGGCCAAGAAGTAAACCTGTCCCATGGATTTTGAATGAAAATGGTAAGCCTTTGTTTTTTAGAGATTTTTTCATGCAAAATACATCCTTATACACGCTAATATGAGTTAACTAACTATGTTTAATAGAAGCGTTTTTGCATAGTTTCTATTCATAATTTTGATAGAGCATCATCAAAAAAACTGACCAATCAGTGACCAGAAATAATACATAACCAATACATTCTGGTAGGTGATAAACTCGGTCTTTATCCTTGATGTTCAACCAAGTTTACTGTTAAAATTAAGGTATCTACAGTGTGATTCTTTTAAAACCCTGCCTATTTCATGCACATTCATGCAATATGATTCAATATATGTATATTTTAAATCAAAATTTTGAAAATTATCATCTTTTTACTCTGCCAAAGATTTTTATTTTACTATAGAACCTAAGGATAAAAACCGAGTAATACAAATGTTATCACCTACTGAAAATAAAATAAAATCTCAACATCTCTGTAATGCAAAATTATGAATATAAAACACATTTTATACATCAGTTTCTACAAGGAAAGAATTCTTAAAAACTTCAAAACATAAAGCACTTTAATATATTACGCTTTATCAAAACATGTATACAAACCAGTATTCATAATTTTGATAGAGCATCATCAAAATAACTGACCAATCAGTGACCAGAAATAAGACATACCTAATACATTCTGGTAGGTGATAAACTCGGTCTTTATCCTTGATGTTCAACCAAGTTTACTGTTAAAATTAAGGTATCTACAGGGTGATTCTTTTAAAAACCTGCATATTTCATGTACATTCATGCAAATTTATTAAATATATGTATCTTTCAAAATCAAAATATTGAAAATTATCGCCTTTTTACTAGGCCAAAGATTTTTATTTTACTATAGAACCTAAGGATAAAAACCGAGTAACACAAATGTTATCACCTACTGGAAATAAGATTAAAATTTCAACATCTCTGCAATGAAAAATTATGAATAAAGTAATAATTAGTTCATATTGTTTGTCATAGGCTTAAAAAGAACCGTTTTTAAAAAAATGCATGTCACAGTTTTTCCCTGAAAGTGTCACGGCGTCTCCCGGACTACATTTTTACGACGACGATTTTTCTCTTTTCCGAGTCCAAATAGCAGATGTTAACATTATTATCTGTGGTTTTCATCATGTACATGTACATAAGCGGTTAGACATTGTACTGAAAGTCACAGGGACCGGAAAACTGCAGTAATATTGACAGTTGAATGAAATTATGGGATTAATCATAAAACTATTCCAATTAACGCATACGGAAACGATACATAGTGTGATTCATTTTTTGTACCAACTTTATGAGTACGTGTGTACACTTAGATGCTTACGGTTTAGTAGGAGAACAATTTAAAACTATGAACACAAACAACAGTATGGGGTGTCGTATTGCCTTTGTAAACACCATTTGTTGATGATATTGCCTATTCCATCACCAAATGATGTTCTTAATAAAAGCCAATACGGCTTTCCATACATGAATTCATGCGGCTGTTGTAGCCTGGTCTAAATACACACTAGTGTCAAATACTATTGTGACGCTTCTAAATATTCATATATCTGTCATACCCATCATATTATTATTTTTTTAATATTCCATGTGTTTGCTATTGTACATGTATCATCAAATAACCTTCAGATGCCAAAGAGAAAGTGAAAAAGCTCTCTTAAGAAACAAGTAGGTCCTGTCAACATCTAAAGCATCCAGAAGCTTCCTATTGAATTTGTGCTTTCTGATTGGCTTATCCAAAAAGAGGTCACCAGTGGGAAATGTGTTAATCTGATTAGGCATTTAGATGTATTATAAATATTTTATTAAAATGGAAGCGAGAGAGAAATAGACTTCACCTGTTTTATTTTCTTATAAAAAAGGAAGCAAAAGTAAGCACATACTGATAAGATTTTGTTCTATAAAAACTAATTGCAATATACTGACAATAGGTGTTTTACCTATTTTACCCTCATTTCCGGTGGTTTTCGTGAGTTTTGTAGACAGGAAGAGAACGTTGGCAATAATTGAATAGAATTTGGACATGCGCAAAAGTACACAGGTGGTGTTATTATGTCAATTGTAATAACACAAATTCAATCGGGTGGCTCGAATCAATAGGAAATGGGGATATACGCCATCCTCCGACGTGCATACGCTTTTGACATTTTTATGTGTGGACCTTCCGCAGAGATTCTCTGCGCTAGACATAAACAGTCAATTTAAACTGATAAAATGAATTTAATAAGTTAACAACTTACCTAAAGTTGTATCCATTTCACGCTAAATGTTTAATCCAAAAACAAAAAAATCTAAGTAAAATGTTAGTTTAAAGCTACATGTATGTATTGTTTACAGTTCAAAAGGCTGTGTAATCAATCAAGTAAAGCAATCAGAATAGTGTGTACTATAAACAATGGGGCGAAAATTGCACATGGAAATTGTTTACAAGTGTGAACGTAAATCGGTGTTCGCTGTACACTAATATATCTTGTATATATTGGAAATCAAATATTGATTGCCAGTTTTTAATAAAATGTTTATGACTTGTTTCTTTTTGCAATAACGCACGGCAAAGTAAGTAATTCTAATATGGTCATGTTTAATCAAAGCCTTTCCGTTTGCAATATTAGAAATGTAGTTTTTAGCTCTACTGATCAGAGATCAGCAGAGCTTATGCCGTGGTGCGGCGTCCGTCATCCGTCTGTCCGTAAACTTTTATTTGTAGCGACTTCACAGCTGAAACTACTGGATGGATATTCATGAAACTTTACAGAAATGTTGCCCATAAAGTCTAGTTGATCCTAGCAAAAATTCATGTTGATGTGAAATCCAAAATGGCCGCCAAAGCTAAAAATAGAGTTTTAAAATATAGTCACTACTTCTCTGAAACTACTTGGCGGATTGTCATGAAACTTTACAGAAATGTTGCTCTTGATGTCTAATTGATCCTAGAAAAATTTCAGGTCGGCCGGAAATTCAAGATGGCCGTCACAGCTAAAAATAGATTTTTAAAATATAAGTTTGTAGCGACTACTTCTTGAAAACTATAAGTGATATTGATATGGGACTTTTTCTAAAATGATCAGCATTACATGATGTTGATCCTAGTCAAAAATCGTTTTGATTCAACGTTAAACATGGCTGCCAGCGGCCATCTTTGTTTACATAGAGTTATATAGTAAAAACTTGTAGCGACTACTCCTCTGAAACTACTTGGCGGATTGTCATGAAACTTTACAGGAATGTTGCTCTTGATGTCTAATTGATCCTATCAAAATTTCAGGTCGGCCGGAAATTCAAGATGGCCGTCACAGCTAAAAATAGATTTTTAGCTCTACTGATCAGAGATCAGCAGAGCTTATGCCGTGGTGCGGCGTCCGTCGTCCGTCTGTCCGTCCGTCTGTCCGTTAACTTTTATTTGTAGCGACTACTCCTCTGAAACTACTGGATGGATATTCATAAAACTTTACAGAAATGTTGCCCATGAAGTCTAGTTGATCCTAGCAAAAATTCATGTTGATGTGAAATCCAAGATGGCCGCCAAAGCTAAAAATAGATTTTTTAAATTCAAGTTTGTAGCGACTACTTCTTGAAAACTATAAGTGATATTGATATGGGACTTTTTCTAAAATGATCAGCATGACATGATGTTGGTCCTTGTCGAAAATCGTTTTGATTTGACGTTAAACATGGCTGCCAGCGGCCATCTTTGTTTACATAGAGTTATATAATGAAAACTTGTAGCGACTACTCCTCTGAAACTACTTGACGGATTTTCATGAAACTTCACAGGAATGTTGCTCTTGATGTCTAAATGATCCTAGCAAAATTTCAGGTCGGCCGGAAATTCAAGATGGCCGCCACGGCTAAAAATAAATTTTCAAAATACAACTTTGTAGCGACTACTTCTTGAAAACTATAAGTGATATTGATATGGGACTTTTTCTAAAATAATCAGCATGACATGATGTTGTTCCTTATCAAAAATCGTTTTGATTCGACGTTAAACGTGGCTGCCAGCGGCCATCTTTGTTTACATAGAGTTATATAGTAAAAACTTGTAGCGACTACTCCTCTGAAACTACTTGGCGGATTTTCATGAAACTTTACAGGAATGTTGCTCTTAATGTCTTATTGATCCTAGCAAAATTTCAGATCGGCCAGAAATTCAAGATGGCTGCCACAGTTAAAAATAGATTTTTAAAAAATAAGTTTGTAGCGACTACTTCTTGAAAACTATAAGTGATATTGATATGGGACTTTTTCTTAAATGATCAGCATGACATGATGGTTATCCGAGTCGAACATTATTTTGATTCGACATGAAACATGGCTGCCAGTGGCCATCTTTGTTTACATAGAGTTATATAATGAAAACTTGTAGCGACTACTCCTCTGAAACTACTTGACGGATTTTCATGAAACTTCACAGAAATGTTGCTCTTGATGTCTAATTGATCCTAGCAAAATTTCAGGTCGGCCGGAAATTCAAGATGGCCGCCATGGCTAAAAATATATTTTCAAAATGCAAGTTTGTAGCGACTACTTCTTGAAAACTATAAGTGATATTGATATGGGACTTTTTCTAAAATGATCAGCATTACATGATGTTGGTCCTTGTCAAAAATCATTTTGATTAGATGTTAAACATGGCTGTCAGTGGCCATCTTTGTTTACATAGAATTATATAATGAAAACTTGTAGATACTACTCCTCTGAAACTACTTGACGGATTTTCATGAAACTTCACAGGAATGTTGCTCTTGATGTTTAATTGATCCTAGCAAAATATCAGGTCGGCCGGAAATTCAAGATGGCCACCACAGCTAAAAATAGATTTTCAAAAAAACAGTTTGTAGCGACTACTTCCTGAAATCAAAATCAATCAGTAGAGCTTCAAGGTCATTGACCTCTTGTTAAAAAATAAGTTTGTAGCGACTACTTCTTGAAAACTATAAGTGATATTGATATGGGACTTTTTCTAAAATGATCAGCATGACATGATGAAGATCCTTGTGGAAAAATTATTTTGATTCGACGTTAAACATGGCTGCCAGTGGCCATCTTTGGTTACATATAGTTATATAGTAAAAACTTGTAGCGACTACTCCTCTGAAACTACTTGACGGATGTTCATGAAACTTCACAGGAATGTTGCTCTTGATGTCTAGTTGATCCTAGAAAAATTTCAGGTCGGCCGGAAATTCAAGATGGCCGCCACAGCTAAAAATAGATTTAAAATAAATAAGTTTGTAGCGACTACTTCTTCAAAACAATAAGAGATATTGATATGGGACTTTTTCTAAAATGATCAGTATGACATGATGTTGGTCCTTGTCGAAAATCGTTTTGATTTGACCTTAAACATGGCTGCTTTGTTTACATAGAGTTATATAATGAAAACTTGTAACGACTACTTCTTTGAAACTACCTGACGGATTTTCATGAAACTTCACAGGAATGTTGCTCTTAATGTCTTATTGATCTTAGCAAAATTTTAGGTCGGCTGGAAATTCAAGATGGCCGCCACGGTTAAAAATAGATTTTCAAAAAACAAGTCTGTAGCGACTACTTCCTGAAATCAAAATCAATCAGTAGAGCTTCAAGGTCATTGACCTCTTGTTCTAAATGGAAACTAATATTAGTATATAAATCTCATTCAAATGAGTAATGTTATGTAAATCATCATGTGTTTCTGGTGGACTTCTTATTTTTGAAGTTGTGAACGCCTACTCCCCTACCTATCCACAGAAAGACCACCCCCTCCCCCCCCCCCCCCCCCCCACCCCCACCCCTGTCAAGAATCCTGATCATCTGACTGAATTTTCATCATAAAACAGATTTCCTTGAATCAAAGTATAAGTGGCTCAAAAGGCATTAATTTTTCCTAGACACCGACATCTTTCTTGACACCGATAACAGCCTGAGCAGCACGTGCACTTACACATGTTACATGACAAAGATGCGCATGGAGTTGATACTGGTATCTCCTTTAAATCACTTGCCCCTCACCGCTGTAGGTTCGATCCCTCAGGACGTCGGTGGTTCTACCAAGGTGCCCGCCCATGCACGAAAATTGCCCAGAGGGGAACCTGGGGTCTTCCTCCACCAATGGAAGCTGGAAAGTCGCCAGATGACCTTAGCTGTTGGTGCGACTATAAAATCCAATTCAATTCCAATTCAATTCCTTTGTGTCCATGACCTTTGTAATCAATGTAGATAAGACACATTTACGTGCACAGTCTTTATTGTTGTCAAAGTCGCGGAGGTTTTCAAAAAACTGGACAAAAGAAGAGCTGTAGTTGCCAACTAGAATCGTGAAATTAGACGCTTAAATCATGAAAGCTAGAATTATAATATCCGCGGATATATCAGTGGCATGTCTACTAGGATGTGGAGACAAAATAGTTGTTTTTACCTAAATAATAAAAAAATTAATAGGGTTGTACATTGCACCAAAACATGACAGGCTGTATGGCACCTAACAGGAATGAACATGCCTGACTCATCTCCCATTGACATCGAGATAAAATATGGAGAATGGGCCTAGAACCTTCTAACCAACAGAAAGGCAGAGTTGTTGCAAATTCTATAGTAGACACCATGGACGATTGAAAAAGTAGATATAAATATCGAACAGGAAAATAAGCATTCAAGGACAACAGTCAACCACAAAAACAAAAGAGTTGACAATAGGGCTACCGTCTTGGAATGGTCGATGGCAAAAAAGGCCTCTGTGGGGTTTAAACCAGCTTCTAGGGTGCACAAAAATCTCACTCTTATCCTATTGTCATCCCAATAAAAGTATTTAAAAAATGTCTAGAAAGTCACAAAGTAAGTACTCAGTAACTTGGCAGAAGACAGAGGAGTCAACAAACTGTTAAGGGTACGACAAGACAATATTAAAGACAAACATCAAATGCTACAGTCCTATAAGGATTTAGGTAGACGTCATCATAGGGTCCACAATCTGTCCGGTCACAATCAAAGCGTTGCAAAATGATAGGGTCATAACACATTTGTAAAGTTTTTCTGAAATTTTATCCCAGAGTATCATGAGTATTGTAGTCTATAACTATATACTCTAGGATAAATAAAAAATGAATGTTATTTGTTGAAAACAAACATATTTAAAGTTTTCCTGAACAAATATCCTAGAGTATTGTAGGATAATTTTTCAGGAAAACTTTAATTATGAAAACAAACATATTTAAAGTTTTCCTGGAAAATTATCCTGAGGTATTAAGTTTGTTTTCAACAAATAACATGTTCGTGTGTTTTTTTTAGAATTTTATATATTTGTGTTTAGTTCCAAATACTGTTACAGCTACCTGTGGTTGCGATAACCCTTGTCGAAGAAGAGTTCTTAAATTGCCAAGTTTGCATACGTGGTGTGGGGGGGGGGGGGGGATATTAACCAAAAATACAAAATAAAAGTATGGGGGAGACGAATATTATTTTTAATGGCCAGTGACCCCCACCAGGCCACCATTAAAAAATTGTTTGTTTGCAGTTTCCGACCCATGGCTTTTAGGGGTGGGTCGGTAGGTAGGAATATTTTTTTTTTTTTAAACTTTTTTATTATTAACGCATGCCCATAGACGGCATGCAAATATCGTGTACTTCACTAGTATTATTCATAGTTTTTTTTTAAAAAGGGTTTAGTTAAATATTACCAGAACATGCAAGAAAAAAGAAACAAAAAAACTTAAAGAAAAAAAATATTAAAAAATATATATATTAAAAAAAAATATGTTTGGGTCGGCGGATTTGCCGTGGGTCGGTCGCAAACTGCAAACAAACAATATTTTAATTTAGGCCCCATACCCCACCTCTCCTAGCCCAAAAAAAACCCATACATAACAACATACATGTAACAATACTACATAATTGACCGATGCGACATACAGTATCGCGTACCGTGTTCTCAACCGTGGTGAGAGAATCATAGGTGCCTGTAGCAGTGACGTCATACAAGCTATTTACGATACACACGACAAAGTTCACAAATGTGCATATGTTGTTAAATCAAGATGTTTATTAATGTTAATATATCTAAATTTGCCATCAATGTGATATCAAGAATAATTATTTATTGATGAGGTAGGAGCGGTTATTTAGAGTTTTGTTGTGATTTATTGCAGATATTAGTGTTTAAACAAGTAGGGTGTTCGGTCTGAAATTGTCCACACGTTTTTTGGTCAAACACAATGAGATGTCTAGGGTGCATCTATAAACGTCCTTATATAAAAAAAGGCACCCGAAGACGTCTAATAAATGAGACTAACCTCCATTGAGTCAGCTAAGATATCAAGTAAGTATACCAAGTAAGAAAGTGTTAAAGTTATAAAAAAGACTAATCCGAGCCTTCTCTGACCTTACAAGCCCCTTTTAACGAGGAATTCCTATAGTAAAAACGAGGGGATCACAAAAGAAACAGTCATACTTTCAACGATGTCTGCGGCATCAAGTCTAATACTTTAGCCTAACAAATCAATCAATGTTTAATATACCGAGTTGCAATGGTAAAACTGCACATTTTGTCGATTGTAGTTCCCCAAAAATATTTTTTTAAGCCAATGTTGGAAATTTAATAGTGTTTAGCTTCATCTTAATAGTGTTGACTGTTAGAACTTTAATAGAAATATATAACAAACATTTTGCTTCAAGGAGGTAAATAAATATACAGATAATCAATTTATATGATTGAAATTTAAATTCAGTGCATACTTACTTCGATACCTTGACTTAAACCAAGAGAGAATTGAGGGCCTCTCCTGCGCAGGAGGGGAGACCTCTTGTTTTTACTATAGGTATTCCTCTGACCTTGCACAGCTAGATGAAACATCAAACTCGTAAAAAGGGCTGGTAAGGTCAGAGAAGGCTCGGATTGAAAAAAGGTGAAAATATAATTTATTGAACATAAATATGCATATTTTTCAGGTTTATGTGAATTGCACTATTAAATAGTATGTGTTAGTCATGTACGAAGAAAATACTGATGAGGATCATGAGGAAACTGTAATATGTGATCAAGGTTATGATAGTGTGAGCGATTCACAGAACAGTATAGACAACGTTGTACAACCTCTAAAGACTCAACCTCCAAACCAAAAGATGAATGCCTCAGAGGGGGCTGACTGTTATGCAGCAGAATCTCAGAATGAAGTGGCCTTAACCCTGACAGATATGCCCTATGAAATTCTCATTCATATTTCAACCTATCTTGATCCGCGGGTAATAATATCATCACTGTGTCAAGTTTGCCGTTCATTCTACGATATCTTCTCGGAGGATCGATACTGGAGAACAAGAATCGGCCTTCAGTGTCAGAAGCCGTATCCGATCGTAGAAAGTAAGTACAGGAAAATAGTATTGCATTTTTGTAAGTTATTTACACAAATTTAAAAAATGGAGAAAAAAATAATAATTTGGCCCTATGTGAGGTTTAAAGCTTTCACTGCCACAATCGAAAACATCGATTTTTACGACCAGTGTTAACCCAGATCAACCTGCACATAATGTGCAGGCTGATTAGAGTTTACAATATTCGCAACTCGGTAAGAATGTTTTCCATAACGCTTTATATATAAAATATAATTTATTACCAGTTCTAAGGTTTGAATTCAAATTTTGGCTGAAGAAATTTGAAATTTGGCAACAAAATGGTTAAATGACGAAGTAGTACTGTACTGGGTTTAATTTGGCGGATGCAAAATTTGCATTTTTTTGAAAATGGATACGTTGGCGATGATTATATTTGGCGGGATCAATGTAATTTCCGCCAAATTAAAAAAACTTTCACCTTTTTCATTTGTTTTTACCTTCAGGATTTTGAAATAAGGGAAATAACTCATAAAACTGTTCTTTGAATTGTAGTAGGAGTCGAAGTGGTCATAAAATAACTTTGGCACTCACTCATTAGTAAACACACTTTATATTTAAGATACTGTTAGATCCAGATAATTAAACTGTAATCATATATAGTTCAACTGTAATCATATTGACAGGGATTTTTCTGCATTTTGGAAGTGGTGCCTAAGGGGCCTTTTGAATTGGGAAAAATGCATGAAATCTACAAATTGGGAAAAAGAATAATCCTGCTATATTACATAGTAAGGCACTAAAAATGTTTGGAATAGTTTCAAAATCAAGCTCTTATACAAGTCTGCAACAAACACATTGTTAAATAGGGCTACATTTAATATAAGAAAAAAAAAATCTCTAATATTAGGATATTTTGGATTGGGATTGGGCCAAATGTTTTGGCCCCAAATTGGACCTGGAATAATCCCTGATAGAAAGAGCAGAGAAAAGCTATTTATGATGGTGAACGATTTTCACTTTTCCTACATTGTCAATTTGAATAAAAGTCTAAACACGCTCGATAATTGCTAATAAATTTATAAAGGACACTGAAGGTGTGAAAAATTATCATAGTGACCATTTGGTTATAGTGTGTTTAGTCAATATAATATGTGTTTAGTCAATATAATACAAAACAATGAGGGTAAAAACACATTTATACATGATTTTAAATGGTTATACTGGTACTGACAAACTTTTATTATAATGATAACAAAACACAGGTTTAAAAAATATATAAGTATATTTATTCACTGTTCAAAGCAATTGCCGATTATAGGATCTAAGGTGATAAACAGCAAATCACTGCTTGTATCTGCATTAATAAGTTCTCCCCCTTGTTTGTAAATTAGCCATGTCTATGGAAATTAAAATCAATGGCAATTCATTTCTGTTGGTTGTTTATGGTCTTATTAAGCTTTATGGTAGGAGTAATATTGGCGGTGGATTTATTTTGGCGCTTCCGACCTTGACCGCCAATATAGCCAAAATAAATCCACCGCCAATATTAATATGTATACAGTATGTTTTATCCAGCCATACAGTTATGTGTTTCGCATGGCTAATTTTAAAAAAAATCCTGGCCGAAATAAGTTGAGGGTGAAATAAAAAATGTATCATGTACAGGAGAACCACTGCAGTAGGTGGTAAAAAAATTGTCAACCGAGACTGGAACCCAGGGTCTCTAGCATACCAAACTAGTGGTCTATCAACTTAGTTATCGAGAACACGCGGTTGGCAATCAATTCACCATATACCTGTACCTGGGCACTGCCAGTGGGCACATATACAAAATACCCTGAGACGAATGTCCTCATTGAAATTGATCACAACACTTGTTTTTCAGATAGACCGACATAGCTAGATGTCGGACAGAAGAGTTTCATGCCAAAACAGCGCTCATTGATCTTAAATAGCAGTGCGTGAAAATGGTGTTTGATATGTGTAGTTAAAAATACAGCATTTATTTCCAAATTTTAAGCAAATTGTTGCTGTGACTTGTACGTGCTACCATACATTATTGTCCAACCTTTTTATGATTAAGGGGAAGATTTCAACTGGCAGAAGGCATGTATGGAGAGGGAAGAGATCAACAGACAGTGGACAAACCCAGAGGAACACTTCAACCACTTCATGTTCAGGGACGGATTCTTCGCTTCTGTCGATGTAGTTCATATATTTAAGGTAGCCTCCCTTGCTCCTACTGAATTCTTTGACATAATTAATCCATGTGCTTCATGTTAATATGCGAATATAAACCAAGTCTACAATTTATGAACTCATTAAACATCAATGCATATGTATTTTTAGCTCTACTTGCCAAGGCCAAGGGCCAGCAGAGCTTTTGGGATGGCGAGTTGTCCGTCGTCCGTCTGTCGTCCGTTAATTTTTTTTTAAAATCTTCTTCTCGGAAACTACAAGAGCCAGAGGTTTGATATTTTGCATTTACTATAAGCTTATGGTCCTTTACCAAGTTTGTTCAAATGGTGACCCTGGGGTCACATTTGGCCCCGCCCCAAGGGTCACATGTTTTACATAGACATGTATAGGGAAAAACTTAAAAATCTTCTTCTCTGAAACTGCAAGAGCCAGAGGTTTAATATTTTGCATTTG
Organism: Cyrtodaria siliqua; assembly: GCA_037043455.1. NCBI lineage: Eukaryota > Metazoa > Mollusca > Bivalvia > Adapedonta > Hiatellidae > Cyrtodaria > Cyrtodaria siliqua. The sequence goes on from JAWPHD010012814.1 coordinate 17,906, forward strand.
CTATAACTTTATGGCCCTCTACCAATTTTGTTCAAATGGTGACCCTGGGGTCACATTTGGCCCCGCACCGGGGGTCACAGTTTACATAGGCTTGTATAGGGGAAAACTTTAAAAAATCATCTTCTCTGGAACTGCAAGAGTCATAGGTTTATATGACATGTAGCCCTGGGGTCACATTTGGCCCTTCCCCAGGTGTTACACTCTAGCACCTTCATTTTGAATTTGATCTTTACCAAACTTTGTCAGTGTCTTTATATCAATGTTGTTAACACAACAGAGGCCACATTTCTTGAACAATCATAACCAAACTTGCGCAGACTGTATATGACTATATGATTTCGAAGAAGTTCGAAATGTGCCAGTACTCAGGTGATCGATTTAGAGCCATCTTGGCCCTCTTGTTTTACACCTGATGTAACCATAAACTTATAAATATGTGATAACATTTGTATTGTAAACATGGATGTTAATGATGATAATGATATCCGATATTCAATCTGATGATAATGATGACTGATATTCATTCTGATGATAATGATATCTGATATTCATTCTGATGATAATGATATCTGATATTCATTCTGATGATAATGATATCTGATATTCATTCTGATGATAATGATGACTGATATTCATTCTGATGATAATGATATCTGATATTCATTCTGATGATAATGATATCTGATATTCATTCTGATGATAATGATATCTGATATTCATTCTGATGATAATGATGACTGATATTCATTCTGATGATAATGATATCTGATATTCATTCTGATGATAATGATGACTGATATTCATTCTGTTGATAATGATGACTGATATTCATTCTGATGATAATGATGACTGATATTCATTCTGATGATAATGATGACTGATATTCATTCTGATGATAATGATGACTGATATTCATTCTGATGATAATGATGACTGATCAGGGCAGGAAAAATTGTTTCTGAGTTACACGTCCTACATAATATTTGAATGGTCAAATTGATAAATTGTTAAAGAATTTTAACTGAATTTCTACTCATCCTGCATCAATAAGCACTCGTGGCAAGCGGAAGAGTGGAATTTTGGTGCCCTACTGATAAAGATGATGATAATGATGATAATAGTGATAAACAGAAACCTCAGATGATAAAATCCTGTACATCTTGTTATTTCTAGTGTCAAAATGGATGAATGCAGTTTTTGAAGCTCATTAACACATTACCTCAGGTTTTTAAGAGAGAGGGAAAAGTTACATAGGAATCCAGGAACCAGCTCTACTCTTACTATGGACTAGCTTCACATGGTTCTATACATGTTAGGAGGATAGATTTTGATGCACAGGATCACCCGGTTTACATCCACATCCGAGGCTAAGAAAATGGTGTCTAGCCCAAGGACAAACTGAAGAAATCCAGTGGCGCTGGTAACGGAAAAGGCTCAAACCCTTGATCTCTATGCCTCATCTTGTTAAAAAGATTGAAACATTTCAGAAGTTAACTGTTGTTTCCTGCTGTTCATATTGATTTGTTATATATCACTTTCCTGGTCTTTTTCTGATATACTACAATACAGGTAATAAAGTTCCTGTTACACAACTACTGCACATCCTTTACTAATTTACAGGACCAGATTATATCATATTGAGACTTGTTATTTATGCTTACAGGGTGGTCAGTATCTTGCTGTAGGGTCCAGAGACAGACATATGAACGTTTTAGATCTCACAAAGTTTGACCATGATACGCCAGAACAGAGAAAAGAAGCTGTTGTTTTCTCTGATGATAAACAACACAAGGTATATCCTAGCATTACTTTTCTGTGTATGATAAACAGTCAGTGCGCAAGAAATAGGATAGCCCGACGCCCGGGGCTCCCCGAAATCCATTCCGGGCCTGTCTCATTTTGCAGACGAGGAGCCCGTCGGGCCTGTCTAAAAAAAAAATAAAAAAAAATATAAAAAAATCCCCAAAAATATCAGTTTTACTGCATCTCAAGCTCAAGTTCCTCAAGACAAAATACTCCCATGTGTATTGTGAACTGTGAAAACACTTGCAATAAAGTAAGTAAATTTGGAAGATAAATCATGACGTAGTTTTGTTGTTTACATGACGTCAGCTACGTTACGCAACTGTAACGTGTTCGCACCACAAATAATGCAACACCTTAAACTGAATTCACCATTACTTACATGTATTTTATACAAATATTTCAAATACATGTAACAATAAATCCCGACGCCCGGGGCTCCTCGAAATCCATTCCGGACCTGTCTCATTTTGCAGACGAGGAGCCCGTCGGGCCTGTCTAAAAAAAAAAAAATATCCCCAAAAAAATCAGTTTTACTGGATCTCAGGCTCAAGTTCCTCAAGACAAAATACTCCCATGTGTATTGTGAACTGTGAAAACACTTGCAATAAAGTAATTAAAATGTGTAATACACACATTGGAACAATAAGAAGTTTGAATATTTTGCCTGGCTTCGTGTCGGCAGTTTGGCACAACTTTGAGGTCGACAATTGTTGACATAAAACTCATTATTCTGCTATTAGGGTTGTGTTTTCTTTCCTTTGTGATAAGAAATACCGTTTTTGTCATTAAAAACACACTAATGCATGAAAAAAAATCGTTATTGATGGTATTTCGATTGAATGTTTGTGAAATGTTCGGGCCGTAAAAGTGCGGTGTCATAGTAGTTCGGATGGTACATAATTTCGGATATAATTTTTTTTTTTTTTTTTTTTACATAATCAAATAAGAAAAACTGTCCTTTACAAATACATGTTGGTGGAAAGAAAAATATATATATACTGTATATGTATAAATACAGATATAAAGTATATTTCTATTCATAATTTAAGGTGTAAGGAGTTCCTGGAATCCTACTTTTAAATGAATTCTAGTCTAGGCTCCTAATTCTTTACTTGGAGAAAGTGGTGACAAAAAGAAAAATATAGCCAGAGGAGGCTCTGATAGTCTCATAAAACCTGATTAAAAATTTGGCTCCAAGTTTAGCTCCAGTTTCACCAAGTCGGCTCTGATTATTATCGTTTAGCAAAAGTGCATTGGTTATAAATTACTATGTAATATTCTATTCTAACATATTTTAAACGAAATGGTAAATAACTTTTAAGTCCGCTGACCAGGGAGCATAAAATGGTAGCAAAAAGAAAAATATAGTCAGAGGAGGTTCTGAGCTTGATTAATACATACGTAACAAAATTAATTTGTGCTATAAAAGTGAATAAAGACACATTTCCAATAAGAAAAAAATATTGGACCTTTCCATTTTAAATCAGGGCCTGTCCATTTCAAATCAGGGCCTGTCCATTTCAAATCGGGGCCTGTCCATTTTCAGAAGCAACAAGCCCTGGGCTTGTCTCTTAAAATAATTTTCTTTGAGCACTGAACAGCATAGGGTATATCCTATATATTGCACAATATAAACATGCTGAAAATAAAAAAAAAAGGTCTTAATTAAATTTAAACATACTGGACTAATTCGAGGAAAAATTATAAATGGCAATAAATGATGTCAGACACAACAGATAATTTTGCAAAATAATGGGGGCCAAAACATACACTGGCCATCCCTTTCAGATTATTGTAAGGGTCTGGGATTGGACCCATGACCTCGTGCAATGCTCTACAACTATGTCAACGCAGCAGTTTACTGTAAAGTTACAGTTAGGTAATAGTTAAAATTACAAATTTATCCTAGCATTCTTGTATTTCCCAATGGCCAATTGTAAGACTAAATGTTGCAGGGTTGGGTGTGGTCAATGGCAACCCATGCATCCGATGAAAACACCTTGGTAACGGGGTCATGGGACGCATTTGTCAGATTGTGGGATGTTGGCGATGGAGCTATACGGCTAAACACAAATATAAGGTAAATGATTGTAATAAGGGTTGTATAAATAGAGAATATTATGTCAGTGCCTTTTACTATCAAGTTTATTAGGCAAGGCTTAGAAAACGAAGAATGGCGAGGCTCTACGGAGCCATTGTTCGTTTTCGTACCGAGTCTAATAAACTTGATAGTAAAAGGCACTGACATAATATTCTATTTATCATGTAGATTATCCACATTTTCTGTATGAATTACTATTATTACCTATTTCTCAGAATGTTACCTTTATCGAGGACGCCGCCATGTTGTTGTTAGCTCTACTGGCCAAGGGCCAGCAGAGCTTATGGGATGGCGAGTTGTCCGTCCGTCGTCCGTCCGTCGTCCGTCCGTCGTTAACTTTTGTCTCATTAAGACGATAGGGCCTTCATTTTTCATCCAATCTTTACCAAACTTTAACAGGTTTAATATCAATAAAAGCTCGGACAAGTTCGAAAACCAGCCAGATCGAACCAGTAACAACGGAGTTATGGCCCTTGGTTTAGTTAAAAATGCTATATTTTGCCTCGTTAAGACGATAGGGCCTTCATTTTTAATCTGATCTTTACCAAACTTTAACAGATTGTTAATATCAATGAAAGCTCAGACGAGTTCGAAAACCAGCCAGATCGGACTAGTAACAGCAGAGTTATGGCCCTTGATTTAGTTAAAAGGGCTTTATTTTGCCTCGTTAAGACGATAGGGTCTTCATTTTTCATCCGATCTTTACCAAACATTACCAGATTGTTAATATCAATGAAAGCTTGGACAAGTTTGAAAACCAGCCAGATCGGACCAGCAGCAGCGGAGTTATGGCCCTTGATTTAGTTAAAAATTTCAGGGATGGTCAGTACCAAGCCTTGTTTTACATATCGTCACCGAATGATTTTGGCGGAGTTATGTCCCTTTAAAGGTTTTAATACACAAACTTTGTTCTGACTAGTTCTCCTGAACCCTGGCCGGATTTAAACGAAACTTTTTAGGGATGATCAGTTCCAGGTCTAGTTGTGCAAATCTTTGCCGTGTTCCAGTTGAATGCTTTTTGGCAGAGTTATGGTCCTTTAAAGGTTTTGATACACAAACTTTGTCTGGGCTATTCTCCTGAACATCTTCCCACATTTCAACGAAACTTTACAGGGATGATCAGCACCAAGCTTAGTTGTGCATATCATCGTCGCATTCCGGTTAACAGATTTTTGGTGGAGTTATGGCCCTTTAACGTTTTTGATACACAAACATTTTCCGGGCTAGTTCTCCTGAACCCCAGGCTGGATTTTAACGAAACTTGACAAGGATGATCAGAATCAAGCCTAGTTGTGCATATCATCGCCATATTCGGGTTGAATGATTTTTGACAGAGTTATGACCCCTTAAAGGTTTTAATACACTAACTTTGTACAGACTAGTTCTCCTGACCCTCTGGCTGGATTTCAACGAAACTTGTCAGGGACAATCAGTACCAAGCCTAGTTGCGTATTTCATCACCATGTTCTGGTTGAACGATATTTGAAAGAGTTATGGCCCCTTGTGCATAAACTTTATCTTTAGCCAGTGCGTCCACAGGCCCTCTTGGGCCTCTTGTTTTTTGTTTGTTTTATGGTGTCAGGCAAAGTTACGTGCATGAAGTCAGATAACGTTACGTACAATAAACGTCGAGGGATTCCGCATTGAATTGCTCGATTAGTAAGTGCCAAATAAAGCAAAATTTAATAGGTCATCCCTTTATTGGGCAGAAAAGTGCACATCTGCATGATAATTTACATTTATAGAATAGGGGCAGACGGGGGAGTGAGTGAAAAGACACATATTTTTTTTTTTTAAAAATTGGCCTTATTTCCAATGTCATTTCCATTGTATGTTGAACAGAATGTAAACCTTTCATTCAGTACTCATTATCACAACATAATGTTTTATTCTTCTCTCACTATAAAATATTGTTTTAAACAAATATTTCCAGACTTAAATCTGCAGTTCTGGGGGTTCACTACGAGCCAGGCTTTATAGCAGTAGGTGGGTTCGACAAGAGGTTATGCATGTTCGATCCCAGGGAGCCTGATGCTCCAAGTAATATGACGATTAAGCGCTACCACGACAAGCCCATACTCAGTGTTGTTGCAGATGACAAATATGTTATAACGGGTGGCGAAGATAAGGCGTACTCTATCTACGACAGGAGAGCGGGAAAAAAATTGAAAAGAATACCAGTAAGTATTGGACACTCTGTTTTTAGATTTATAGCATTGAATTTTTGACATTAAATTACAGACAATGAAAGAAGGTCACAGAGGCTTGATTCATTCATACTAGTTTCATCCTTATTGGATTCGTCAGTATTGTAATGATTCTCGGTTTGAGCTCATTCTATTTATACCTTTTTAGCTCGACTATTCGAGGAATAAGAGAGCTTATGTAATCACCCCGGCGTCGGCGTCCCACATCAAGATTTTTGTGTAAGCTGTGTTTACAAGTCTATGTCTCTTACATTTCTTATCCTAGCACAACCAAATTATGCCATGGGCTTCCTTATAGCATTATCTTAAGGGCTGCATAAGCAATTTTGGTTCCTGTAACCTCCCATGAAACCCAAATTCTGCCCATAAAATGTGTCCCATTTCACATCAAATTTTGCGTGTAAGCTGTATTTACAAGTCTATATCTCTTACATTTCTTATCCTAGCACAACCAAATTTGGTCATGAGCTTCCTTATAGCATTATCTTTTTTGGTTCCTGAAACCTCTGGGCTCCCATGGAACCCAAATTCTTAAATTCTTAAAATGTGTCTATTTCTGTGTATTTCTGTGTAAGCTGTGTTAACAGGTCTATATTTCTTACATTTCTTGTCCTAGCTCAACTAAATTGGGAATTGGTTTCCTTATAGTATGTTGTAAAGGGTTGCATAAGTAATTTTGTCTTTGCAAATTCTGGACTCCCATGCAACCTAATTTGTGATGGCCCATAAAATGTGCAATAAAGGCAGATCAAGGTTTGCATGTAAGCTGTTGTATATATCTATAATTTTGGTTGGGATTTCTTATAACATTATGCATCTTATTCATTCTTCACCCATATTGGGGAATGAGCTCCCTTCTCCCAGCCCCCCTACACCCCTCCCCCCCCCCCCCCCCCCACGCCTTTTTTTCATATTTCTGTGTTGTTTTGGTCAATTCTTACACAAATCGACACATGGCAATCTTTGCAGACTTTTGTCACAACTTTGAGATCGACAATTATTGACATAAAACTACATTATCCTGCTATTAGGGTTGTGTTTTCTTTCCTCTTTGATAAAAAATACTATTTTTGGCATTCAAAACACATTAATGCATGAAAAAAGTTCGTAATTGATGTATTTCGATTGAATGTTTGTGAAAACAGCAGTGTCATAGTAGTTTGGATGGTACATAATTTCGGATTTTTTAATTTTTTTTACATAATCAAATAAGAAAAACTGTCCTTTACAAATACATGTTGGTGGAAAAAAATAAATATATATGTATAGATACAGATATAAATTATATTTCTATTCATTATTTAAGGTGTAAGGAGTTCCTTCATCCGAACTTTATCAAACTTGATCAGATTGTTAATGTCAATGAAAGCTTGGACAAGTTCGAAAACCAGCCATATCGGACCAGTAACAGCGGAGTTATGGCCCTTGATTTAGTTAAAAATGCTATATTTTGCCTCATTAAGACGATAGGGCCTTCATTTCTCATCCGAACTTTACCACACTTTATCAGATTGTTAATGTCAATGAAAGCTCGAACAAGTTTGAAAACCAGCCAGATCGGATCAGTAACAGTGGAGTTATGGCCCTTGATTTCGTTAAAAATGCTATAATTTGCCTCGTTAGTACGATAGGTCCTTCATTTTGCATCTGATCTTACTGATCTTACCAAACTTCACCAGATTTTAAGGGGTTTTTTTGTTTTGTTTTTTTAACATATATATTTTTTTTTGATGTTTTTTTTTGGTGATTTTTTTTTCTTTTTTACATTTTTTTTTCCATTTTTTTTAGCTCTGTTGACCCAAGTTCGTAAACCAGCCAGATCGGACCAGTAACAGAGGAGTTATGGCTCTTGTTTAGTTAAAAATGCTATACTTTGCCTCGTTAATATGGTAGGGCCTCATTTTTCATCTGATATTTATCAAACTTTACCTGATTCTTTAGTTATGGCCCTTGATTTAGTTTAAAATGCTGTATTTTCCCCAAATCTTTCAAAAAAAAAAAAGTAAATTGCAGTCACTCGCTTCATTTATGTTATAAGAGCCAGTAGAGCATCCCCCCCCCCCCCCCCCCCCCCCAGCTATGTTGCCCTCCCCTACCCCCACCCACGCATCCCCCCGCCTCCCCCCACTCAAAACTAGTTTTTTTTACTTTTTTTTACCATATTTCTGAGTTGTTTTGGTCATTTCTTACACATAAACCTATGTTTTGGTCAATTCTTACATGTATGGCTATTAGCTATGTTGCCCCACAAACCCCACTCACGCCTTTTTTGGTTGAAATCAGTAGAATCTTTTGCCATTGGGAAAAAAAATCAAATAAATACACTAATTTCTGTGGGATTGTGTGTGCACTGCAGTCTAGCTATAGGTGTAGAGCACATTGTGTGAAAGGAAATTAACCTGAAGGAAAATTCGTCAAAGTCTTCTGGCATTGTTGCTATTTCAGTTAGACAGTTTTGTGTTGGATATGAGCTATGCAGATGGACAGCTATGGGGAGGAAACAGCGATGGTAAACTTTACGTCCTCGATACTACGGATGGACTGTTTGATGAACAAAAACTCCAGGTTTGTGTACATCTCATTTATGTCCCACTACCAAAGTAGAGCAGGTATATAGTGTACCCCTTGTGTGTACGTCATTCAAAAGTTTGGTTAAGTCCATTTCTTATAAACCAGAAGCTGTAGAGCTTTTAAACTTAACACATTTTCATATCTACATGCCAGCATATATTGCAATGGTCCAATACCAAGTTTGTTCAAATGGTGACCCTTGGGTTAAATTTAGCCCTGCCCAGAGTGTCACAGTAAAATACATAAAAGTAACATTTAAAAAAAATCTTTAAAAAAAAAACATTTTCTTTTTATCTCTGACACTGATGAGGGCCATTTGCCTTCTTGTTTATATTATAAATTCTATTTTCAGTTTATACTGGTATACTTGAAATGCTATTCAAAACTTATTGTCTTCACTATGATATGATATTAAGATGTACTAAAAGCATCTAAAACATAATTTCAAAATCCTTATATGTCCCAACAATGTCACGTCAACACAAAATATTGTTTTAGTGCCCATTTTGCAACTGTTACCGGTATGTTGTATGTTGTATTGCATACCTATTATATTTATTTTTCTGTTTCTTAATGAATATAAAGTCAAGTCATAAATATATTCAGACCATAGATGTTGGCCATACCGGCAAAGTGACTGGTGTGCATCACACGGACGGCGGAATATTTACGTGTTCTACGGACGGTACAGTGAAGATAGTGGAACCTACATTGGAACCAAGGATCATCAACACACTCAGTGACCATACACAGGCAGTGGCTAGGGTAAGTCAACACACTCAGTGACCATACACAGGCAGTGGCTAGGGTAAGTCAACACACTAAGTGACCATATGCAGGCAGTGGCTAGGGTGTCAACACACTCAGTGACCATACACAGGCAGTGGCTAGGGCAAGTCAACACACTCAGTGACCATACACAGGCAGTGGCTAGGGTAAGTCTAACACACTCTGTGACCATACACAGGCAGTGGCTAGGGTAAGTCAACACACTCAGTGACCATACACAGGCAGTGGCTAGGGTAAGTCAACACACTCAGTGACCATACACAGGCAGTGGCTAGGGTAAGTCAACACACTCAGTGACCATACGCAGGCAGTGGCCAGGGAAAGTCAACACACTCAGTGACCATACACAGGCAGTGGCTAGGGTAAGTCAACACACTCAGTGACCATACACAGGCAGTGGCCAGGGTAAGATTTCATGACACAAATATCAAAGCTATAATAAACGTTTGTTTGTTTTAATTGTGTTTTACGTCACTTTTAGCATCTGTAAGGCCACATGTGCTGGCCGATTTTTTTTTGTGGTGGTGGCATGTTTTCCTGGGTAAAACCAGTACTGTATACCTCCCGCTATCCGTAAGAATGGACACTGCGGGTTCAAATCCCACTGGGAGCTCAACTTGTAAGTAATTCTCACAAATTGAGCTCCCAGTGGGATTTGAACCCGCAGTGGTGAGAGGCGAGAAGATTTACAACGCAACGTCGTCAACCCCTCGACCACCACGGAGGCAATTCATACAATAAACGTACAACTACTTCACTGGTCATTGTCAGTCTCACTTTCTCAGCCAAATATTGTTTAACACCGATGATTGAGTCAATGTGGGGATTTTTACCTTATGTTTCAGGCACTAACCTGGCAAATAAGTGGCAAAATTACACTACAAAGTCGTTTATCCAAACTCTGTCCTGGTGTTCAGGTCATAAAATAATGTGTATGTGCCAATTAAAAGTATTTATTCTCATGTACTTAAAATGACCGAGATTGAGTATGCGTAAAATGAATTATGTGTTGGTAGCTCTAAATTCGACGTTCCAGTTTTGAGTTTTGGCTTCGCTGGTTAAAGCCATTTATATTGTGTCTATAGAGTTCGGATTTACGTTAGTTGTATATATATATAACTGCCGTCCATAGGTTTAGAAGCGGTATGCGTGATCTGGTGTAAACTTTGCCTGTTGACGGTGGGATAGGGATTATAATGTATTCCCAAAATGTGCTTATATGGAAAGTTAATAAAATAATGGAAAGGTCATTGGCTTCTAAGGCAAATGATATATTTAGTTATAGTGCTCAGGGAAATGACCAAGTAAACAACATATAATATGTGAATTTTATACTTTGACACCTGCTTTAAGTCTGTTTTCATCAGGATTGTTTTCATTATTATAATCATGGTTTTGCTCTCTGTGACCTTGTATTGCCTCTGTGACCTTGTGTTGCCTCAGTGACCTTGTATTGTCCCTGTGACCTTATATTGCCTATGTGACCTTGTATTGCCCCTGTGACCTTGTATTGCCTCTGTGACCCCTGTCACCTTTTACCTTATTATATTTTTACCATCAAACTTAATTTTCTATAACGTTTTATATTCCATTTGATTTAATATAAATTCACTTCCTTTCAGGTCAGTTACAATAATGGTGTACTGGTCAGCGCTGGTACAGATATTTCTGTGGGGCTGTGGATTCCGAAAAACAGAACATTTTGACACAATCATGTTTAGATACTTGTAGGAAGTTGGTGAACTGTGAGACTCAACACACCACCACAGCAACAGAAATGAGATTTAAAAACATCCAGAAGTTTTTTAGTTCTACCATATGCTGTGGTATTTCATCCTTAGTTTTCCGTGGACACATCATTTAGATCTAAAACATATGTTTTAATGTTAGACCATCATTCTCAAGCCCTCTAATGCTTGTGTGGTGACACTGGTTGACAATATAACGCCACCTATGGGAGGTGTTTGTATGTTAACGTTACCGTAATGTTGTCACAAAGGACACCGTCTGTATTATCAGGAATCGTTTGGAGGTTTGATAGTAGAATTTTTCTGTCCCGGGCAGGTTGTGGCCTTATTTCAGGTGATAGCTTACAGCTAGGGTATTCATGTCCATTAACATTAATATTTTAGACTCCTATTGCTGAAACCAGGGGATTACAGGATTGCTGTGTATGTCTGTCATTCCATCCCCCAAAATATGTTGTGGATTGTGCCTGAATAGGGTTACTTCGGGACATTGAGACATTTTTTTCAAAATTTTGACCCAGCACTTACTGGTATGCACACTCATATTTTTTTTCATATTGCATTCCAAATGGCAGATTAAAGGCTATTTGGTTATACTATTTATTGCATATGTTTCAACAGTAATTATGCGTGAATGGGAAGAGATATTTTTGCTGAAATTGGGATCAAACTTTCAAGATATTAAAGGGACACATGGCAATCATTTTGCATTATTTTCACTTAAAACTATTTCGAAAGTAATACTCTTTCCATGGTGTTATATAGTGAAAGTAGAACAGGATAAGATGTTCTATAAGAAAGAAAAAAAAGATATACATAAAGGGAAATAACTGTAGCCAATATTCTAAATTGAAAATGTACCAAATACACCACCACCGTTATCCTGCTTGTTATTAACCCTTCACCCACTAAGCACAACTATAATAGCCATTGCATCCATTGCAAACTCAGATCAGCCTGCGAGTAACGAGTAACTCTCAGGCTGATCAGGGTTTACAATGTTCATCTGCTGATCAGTCATTTCCCCCAAAACACCCCTTTGTTAATTGTCTTAATTCAAAGAAAGAACAGTCCATTATATATATGTAGCGGGTTAAGGGTTAAAGGGTGTAAATCAGACTGGATTTTAAAATAAATGAAATAAAAAGCTATGAAATTTCCACTGGCGCTTGAGTAGCAAATATTACAAGAAAAAAAAAGAAAAAAGAAAAGGAAACATGCCCCTGCTGTCATTATAAACACATGTTAATGAAGAAAGTTGACACCAACCTCATTTTAATGTCTGTATTTTTGTCAAATTAACGATTTGTTTTAAATTCTGTACATTTCTTCAGGTCTGATTCCCATTGATCACAATATGTTCACAGCTGGTACAAAAAAAAGCACTCTGTGGGAGAAATCCCCGATTGGTACCATTACAACTTTGTGTATATTGTAATAAATGGGAATCAGACCTAACAAACAGTGTACATGGTGTAAGGATTTGAAACAAATCAATAATAAATCATTTGTGGGAAGATTGTGTGCAATCATTAATTGGTGAAGAAGGTTTATTGCAATATCATTGAAGTTACTGTAGGTTGTAAAATGAAATTATATCTGTTCAAAAATTGTTTTCATTCATAAATTTTGTTATTGTTTAAATATTTAGAGGATATTAAATTTTGTTGGTTTGGAGTGAATATACGATTTATTTTCATCGAGAAGTGAGAAAATATTTGAGTTTTCTCACTTCGAGATGAAAATAAATCCTATATACACAACAAACATTCTATTATATACTTACAACCTTGAAACTTATGCAGAAAAAACATAATGCGTCAAAAACAATGATGTCAATAACGTCAACAACGTCAACAGCGGCATTACGTCATTTTCAGTATTTCACGTGAAATATATAAACATATAAACAATAAAAATATAAGGATTTATTTTAATCATAAAATTCACTATTTCACTGTAAAGTATATAATAAAAATAGTTATTTGACACTAAATATATTGTTGAATACAGTTCAGTTAATTATATTGATTGTTTGTCTTTGTTCAAATAGCATAAAATGTCCTCTGTACAAAGGGATCAAAGCATACATTTTAGACCATTTTCACACAAAGGGTCAAATTGCTGTTTAGTTTTTCCTTGCTATTATTTCATGCATACACAAATTTACATAATTATAATTATTGAAATGCTATATCGTAGTATGTTTGCCAGTATGTGTCATATTTGTTTCTGGTTTTGTAACATACCATATGTCTTTCATTTTAGTTTATAATATGTACATACATTTTTTAAATTTTTATTTCAAGTTGACTCATTATTATTTTCTATTGGCATTAAAATCACACCCTCTATTACTCTAGAATACTCTCCACTACAAGGGGAGGTGATCAATGCATGATTAAGATCTGGTTTTAATGAGAATGGCTATTTGATACATGTTACTTCTTATTAGCTCTACTGGCCAAAGGCCAGGCGAGCTTATGCGATCACTTTTCGTCCGTCGTCCGTCCGTCTGTTAGCAATTTTATAAAATCGACATCTCCTCTGAAACCGCATGAAGGATTTTGATGAAACTTCAGCACAATGTTACGTGGGAGGGCCCCTCTCAGATTTTTGTTTTTCATGGCCGCCAGTCATTCAAGATGGCCGCCATGGCTAAAACTAGGTCAAATTTAAGGAATTTTCAAACGACATCTCTTCCGAAAGCACTTATTTCATTATTGTGAAATACCATAAACGTGTTCCTTGGGTTGGCCTCTATCAAGTTTGTGTTCTTCGTTATCGTCGAATAATCAAAATGGCCTCCACGGCGACTCAAAGTTTAAATAGAGTTATATAGGAAAAGGCTAAAAATGACATCTTCTTTGAAACCGTTCGAAGGATTTTGATGAAACTTCATTACAATGATCTTTAGGATAGTTCCCCGCAGATTTGTGTTTTTTGCGGCCGCCAGTCATCCAAGATTGCCACCATGGCTAAAATTAGGTCAAATTTAAGAAAATTTCAAACGACATCTCCACCGAAACCACTTATTCCATTCTTGTGAAATTTCGTAAACATGTTCCTTGGGTTGGCCTCTATCAAGTTTGTGTTTTTCGTTATCGTCCAATAATCAAAATGGCCGCCACAGCAACCCAAAGTTTACATAGAGTTATACAGGGAAATGTTAAAAATGACATCTTCTCTGAAACCGTATAATGATCATAATTTTTCGAGTATATGCGATTTATACTGCTTCTCGAGGGCCGCAGGCCCGAGAGTGCAGTATAAATCGAATACGAGAAAAATATGCTATAAATGTTTTGTACCAGAGCCATTTATCTAACTACGCATGTGCAAGAAGTTTTAGGGCGTTGCCATTTTCAGTAAAAATAAAAGCTCAATCCAATCAAGAAATAGCATTATAACGCGGCATGAGCATGGCCCATGTTTTGATTATTGCAGCCAATTGCCTTTGTATGTCAAGGAGTGCTGTTTTGATAATGGCTAGTCGTGTTTTACATATTTGATTGACAGGTTGTGTGTAAACATTACAATCCGCGCGTGTAAAATTGAGTAGACCATGGTATAACTGCCGAATCTGTCATATATAGCCTGGCTGAAATATACCGGCATTTATAGCACGGTTTAGGCTCAGACTTTCAGGTTTATGAAAAATATATATCATAAGCAATAACAAACGAAAACCATTAAAGCTGTGGTACTAATGTATATAGGTTAAGAGATATATATGCATCCTAGGTTTGTGTCTCAAGATCATACAGTTTTAGTGTTCATTCAAATCTGTTTACAATTTTCATGCTCCGACACTATTTCTGTTATTTGATTGACAAATGAATCCAAATACACACCATCCATTTGTGAAACATTCCTCAAAAGCACTGTTATACTCTGGTAAAACAGTTGGTCTGCATAATGTTCCTTACCCAGTTTTACACCATGCATTTGATTCAAATTTCAATCAAGCAGTCCTGTGTGTGTATGGATTTATCAAGAATTTGCCTATTATGGGTAAGATGAAGATGTGTGTCAAGTTTCATGAACATAGGTCAAATACTTTTTAAGTTATGAGCTTGGTTAGGTTGCAGGTTAAATGAAAAGGGGCATAACTCTGCCTGAATGAAAGTAACAGTTCTTGGTCATGGGTACCAACATTCCTTAGGTTAAGAAGAATGTGTGTGATGTTTCATGAACATATATCAAATACTACTTAAATGTTAGCCAGTTATGAGCTTGGTTAGGTTGCATGTTAAAGTTTTATGAAAAAGGGCATATAACTCAGCCAAAATGAGTCAAACTTACTGGACGTGTAACGGCGTTCATTGAGGTAAGATGAAGATTGGTTTAAAGTTTTATGAACACGTCAAATACCTTTCATATGGCCAAGGTTATGTTGCAGGAAAAAGCGTGACGACAGACGATGGACAAACTTTGATCCCTAAGTGTCTGCCATCCTACGCAGGCGACACAATAACCAGTTGTGTCCTGTACATACAATACTAATTTCTCTGTTGTAAAACATTTAGACTCACTAAAAGTTTTAAATTACATAATAACATGTGTTCATGAAATGATTGTATTCACAATATGATTGTACACCTCTAGTTTTAGCTGTCATTACATATCAAATTTACAATCAAATGTTTATTCACTTTACTATTGCCATTGTATTCGGTGTAGAGTTCATTTAGAAGCTTTTTTGCACTTATGTAATATTGTTGGATATTATATTTATATTTTACCACAAGTTTAGAGTTTGTCTTTCTTTTGACCCAATACTAAATCCTGTATTTATGTTTACCTCCATCTTTTAACTGGATTCACTGGCATATTCCAACCGATCTTGTTATCTGTAGAAATGGCGTCGTCTTTCTATAGGTTGCAAGCTTGTGTTGCCTACTCCTCAAAAACGTACCTACAAACACTAAACATGGTGTGCAAGACCACTAGCAAGTAATGATGTGTAGGTACAAGCTGATGAAAATTACAGGGGTTATTGCCCTTTATGGGGTTATTGCCCTTTATAGTTTTAAGTCATCTTAATGTTGTAAAATTTTGTTTAACAAAGTGTGCAAGATAACTACCAAGAAATGAAGCAAGGGCAGACAATACAGGTACACATTACAAGAGTTCTTGCCCTTTATGCTAACGAAATTTCTTAATGTTGATATTGTACAAAATTGTTGCTATTCTTCAAAAACTAGAAGGGCAAACTGGACATAACTAGGTTTGCAACATGTTAAGCAAGTTCTCAAGTGTAGGAAGCCAGATACAAATTACTGGAGTTTATTTCTTATATACCGTTTATAGCAAATGCATTCTTGTGTGTGCAACTCCTACAGTTTCCATTCAATTAATCTGAAACTTGCTATGCAGCTCTGACATGAGGTGGACATGGGCATATTGTCAGGGCACCAGTAAATGAATCCCAATCCTACCGGATGTTTGTAATTGATTTATGTACCTTTGTCGTTCTTGTTTATTTTTAATATATTGTATATAGTTTCTTATATACTGTATATCGTAAATGCAGTTTTGTACAAATAGCTCCTCCTATACTTTACAGCAGAAGGCACTTGCTATATAGCACTGACGGGAGGTGGACAGTGAGATGGACATCTACATGGTCTGGGCGTTCTTTTTGTTGATTTTTAGCTCGACTTTTCTGAAGGAAAACAGCTATTGTCATCACTTGATTGTCGTTGTTATCATCGCCGTTGTCGTCGTCTGCGTCCTCTGGTTAAAGTTTGTATGTAAGCTTGTATCTCGCAACCCACATTACGTAATGGATTGAAACTTCACACACTTAGTCGACACCACAGAGTCGGGTGTTATAACTCTTGCTTTTATTTTGACATAATTATGGCCCTTTTCATACTTAGAAAATTTGGTTAAAGTTTGTATGAAGGTTGGTTAAAGTTTGTAAGCTTGTATCTCTCAAACCACTTTACACAATGGATTGAAACTTCACACATGTATTCAGCATCATTAGTTGTCAGGTGATATAACTCTTGCTTTTATTTTGACAGAATTATGGCCCTTTTCATATTTAGAAAAAATGGTTAAGTTTGTATGTAAGCTTGGTTAAAGTTTGTATGTAAGCTTGTATTTCCCAAATCACTTTACACAACTTCACACATGTACTCGGCATCTTTTAATGACACCACAGAGTTAGGTAATATAACTCTTGCATTTATTTTGACAGAAATTATGTCCCCTTTTATACTTAGAAAACTTGGTTAAAGTTTGTATGTAACCTTGGTTAAAGTTTGTAAGTGTATCTTCCAAACCACTTTACACAATGGATTGAAACTTCACACATTTATTCAGCATCATAAGATGACACCACAGAGTCGGGTGACGTAACTCCTGCTTTTGTTTTGACAGAATTATGGCCCCTTTCATACTTAGAAGACTTGGTATGCACGCTTGTATCTCGCAAAGAATTTAACATTATAGATTAAAACTTCACACATGCATTGGGCTTCATAACTCGTGCGTCTATTTAAACAAAATTATGGCCCATTTTATACTTAAGACATTTTGTTAAAGTTGTATGTAAATTTGTATCTCACAAAGTACTTTACATAATGGATTAAAGCTTCACACATGCATTCAGCATCATTAGACAACACCACAGAGCCAGGTTATATAACTCTTGCTTTTATTTTAACAAAATTATGGCCTCTTTTTTTTTTCTTTCTTTTTTTTTTTGGCCCACCTTCTCAACCCCTTTTATCTGCTCCTTTCTTTCGCCTCCCCTCACTCCGTCTTCCGCCAGCTCTGCTGTTGTCCCTCCTACTAGATGGTGATCTGTTCTGACATACTTTCTGCTGAAGCCTCGCTGTATATTCCGTTTCTGAGACGACTCGCTGTTCACCCGCAGTTCACCTGATTTTTCTCTTTTTTCCTTCGGATGGTACTGTTTCTGGGACATTGCTGATATGTCTTCTGTTATTGTCTATTGCTGTGAAACAGCCTCCCCCTAGTACTCCATGGTACTCCATTCAAGCTACTATGCCACTACTAGGCTACTGGCCACTGCATACTTTAGACGCCCCATACGAAGAACCAACGAATTTCTGTCTACAGCTTCCCTTCTTTCAGTGAACGTCGGCCTAACATCGTCACAAGACAGCAGTGAGGTACTAACTACTCATGAATCAAATTTGAGGTCCGAGAAGGTGGATTTTTGCCGAATGGTAATGAATGATAAGCAATGAATAAATGAAAGATGATAATGGAGAGACCAGCATCCGGCGGGGTTTGAACCCACGACCTTCCGCTTGTGGGCCCAGTGCTCTACCACTGGGCTATATGGCCTCTTTTATTCTTTGAAAATTTGGTTAAAGTTTGTATGTAAGCTTACATCTCCAAAAGTACTTTACATAATGGATTGAAACTTCACACATGTATTTGGCATCTTGTATAGCCCATGTTTTTATTATAACAATATTATGGCTCCTTTTATACTTAGAAATCTTGGTTAAAGCTTTAATTTATGTAGTTGATGGAAACCTTGTCTATCAATTGAAATTTCACCAAAGTCGAGCGTCTGCACCGTTGGCGGTGCTCTTATTCAATGAGCTATGCCCCTTTTTTGATTTAGTTGAATGGAATTGGGTTTTACGGCACACCAACACATGAAAGGTTATATGGCGCCTAACAGGAATGAACATTCCAGGCTCATCCTCCATTTACATCAAGATAAAATATGGAGAATGGGCCAAGATCCTTCTAACCTGCAGAATTGCAGAGTTGCTGCAAATTCTATAGTCTCATGATGAAGACCTTGAATGAGCATGATAAAAAATGATGATGAACATGAAGGTGGGGTCCTACCCCTCTGCCTCTAGCGGGATTTGCAGTAATTGTATTCTACCCCGGCAAGTAAAACTATTTTTTTATATACTGTATATAGTTAATGCATTCGTGTTTAAAGAAACTTACTGCTAAATAACGGCAAAATTGCACTTCAAAACTGTTTATCAAAACTCTATTCAGGTGTTCAGGTCAAATAATAACGTATATGTGCTGATTAAAAGCATACATTATTATATGACCTGAACAACTGGCTAGAGTTTTGATAAACAGTTTTGAAGTGCAATTATGCCAGTTTTTGGTGGGTTAGTTTCTTTAAGATCTTTCATCAAATAATCTAGAAGGCCACAGCCTGCTTGTCAAGCTCTATGTTGAAGAAGTGCCGACTATAATTATGATTTGGGCAACACCAATGCCAATCCCATTAGATATTCATTCCTGACATGTTCTTAGTCTTTTATTAATCCAAAGCAGATCCAAATTTTAGATAAGGAACATTCTAGTGGAGTTTGATGAAAATCCTGGAAGAAAGGAGAAAGATACGCATGTTGTAGTGGAGACCGAACGTGAGCTATATTTCATCCAAAGTAGGTCACAGTGACTCAACATTTTGCACATGATGATTGATGCATATAAGGAACGTTCTGGAGAAGTTTGGTAAAAATCCTGCAAAAAAAAAGCGAGATACACATCGTAGCAGAGACAAGACGTGACCTATATTTCGTCCAAAGTAGGTAACAGTGACCCGAAATTGTACACAAGAAGTCAGATGCACATAAGGAACATTCTGGTGGAGTTTGGTGAAAAAGTTACGAAGAAGATATAAATAAATAAGCTGGACACACGAACGAACAGATGGACGGGATGCACATAAACCCAGACAACACTGTGATTGCTAAGGTGAGATCCGTTAACAGACTCAACAAAAATAAAGCGGCAAAAGATATCAACGATCTGGTCTTCAGTGATGTCTTTCACATGATCAAGGGCCATGTAAGAACTGACTATTTTATTTCAACGGTGCTTTTTTTTTTTTTATATAGCATGGTTAGATATAGCAGTGATGATATTGTAAGTATATGAATTAAAGATGAATTATATGGATTATTAAAATATTATATTAAAACATCTATAGGAAATATTGAACACATTTAAATAGTAAAAGGGATATAATATTCTATCTATAAATACTGCTATGCACTCTTTTGTGTAAATATTAAAGTTTATGGGCCTGCGCATGAATCGCTAACAGAAATTCAGAGAGATCTTTAACATACATAGGGAATTGCTCTCCCTGTGCATTGGATTGACGGCCTTACATCACCTCTGAAGAAGGCATATTTTCAACATACCTTGTCCGAGTAAGGTACTATGGGAGTGCATATTAAACTTCTGGGACAAGACCCGACCAGTAATCGATCCCAGAACCTCTGAGATGAGATGCAAGTATGCTTGCTACCTGGCCATCGCAACTCCTATTCTATGTATATCTAATTTGTGTAGAACTAAACATTATGACATACTGCTACAAGTATAAAATACTGAAAATTGACGATTATTGAATCTAAATACTAGCAATGTAGCAAATAAGCAACCGATAGATATATATACTGAAAGGAAAAAAAAACGCATAATTTGTATTTCCGCTATATATTGTATGTTGAATATGCTACTGTTAAACGAATGGTACAGGGCGACATTAGGCCTGTCCTTTCGGAAAGAAGGTTTAAACAGCACCGAACACACCAATGGTTACCACTTTAAAGTTTCATTATCGACAGAATGCGCATTTGGCTCAAGCAGGTAAGCAAATGTAGGCTTTAAACGTTGCAGTCTCTTAACATTAAACACAATACTGAAATGGCTTGACTTTTTCAAGCAAAACTTCAACATTTATGAATTTCATGTAACAAAGTATACTTTGATTAAAAGGTCTACTACATGACAGGGTTGTCCTTTCTGTAATTAGCTGAGCCCCTTTTTGTACAAAACACGTTGAACTATATCTGAAATATTACGTTGAATTAGGTGTGTATAATAGTCTAGTATAGGCAATTTTCTGATTATGCGTTTCTTTTTCCTTTTAGTATATTATATAAATATATATCTCATAACATTTCACATCATTTTATTGCATAGGTATATGGTAAAGCTGTAATATTTGAAAAATTTATACAGTATACATATCAAAATGACAACACATCTCACTTATTAAATTTCTTGGGGATTTTGGGCAATATACAACATGTATTTTTGTCTTTTTATATCTGATATTATGTTCCACTCATTTTAAATATACCCAGATTTTGTTTTCGTCCCAGCTATGCTATAGGTTGTATTTTAAAGCAGGAATCCATCCTGGTAAATAAAAAAGTTTAAAATCCTCTTTAAATGCTGTTACAATTCATCTTTTGAGTAACTTTACAAGATAAAACATTTGTATTGGTGAAAAAAATATTCAATCATTTTTTTTTTAAACTTATATGAATATGTTGGTCTACTCCACAGTACTATATCAAAAAATTCATCCACAGTTTAAAATGACAAGTTTAGCCTATTCTTGCATCTGATAAACGCTGACATCATTGCAGAATCTTTCCATCACCAGCAAACAGCTGGTATCCTTGCAATACTTGACATGAATGGGTTTGCTAAGTCCTGAGATGACCTGGCCTAGCCTATCTCCCGGCTTGAATATTTGATAAACATTGGCTGAAGTGAGGCCACAGACGAACAAGTTGCCCTCGTCGTCTTTTGTGCAGCTTGTCGGTTTTCGGAGTGCTGGGTCCATGTACATACTGCGCACCTGAGCTCCCGAGTCGACAATCACCAGGGATCCATTGATGTCTTCTCCATCACCTTCCCCTTGGCATGAAACAAATATACGATCCTTCGTGTCCACGCACACCGATATCGGCCATTTCATATTTGGGTCTTGTGAGCCCAAATTGCACGAGATCAACTCCGTTCCTTTTCTGTTAAGGAACAGGATCATGTGATCATCACCGTTGGTTACAGTCACAATTTTATCATCAACTGTATCTATTCCCCAGCATTCCAGACGGGTTTGGATACTATCGACAGTTTTCATGCCATCTTGGAGACTCAGGAAGTGGATTTTCTTTTCTTTTGGCACGGTAATCGCAACCTGATTGGCAGCTATGGTAGTAGCATCGAATGAAGCGCCATCCGTTTTGAAGTCCGAGAGGAGTTTGAAATCTTGGCTGAGGACTTTCAGTTTCTTGTTGTTATAATCAACCAGCACCAATCTTCCATCATGCATGATTGTTGACCCCGTGATGTCACACGGACTTCTGTCATTGTGCATTCGGACGCCAAATGTATTTACCTTGACAGGGCACACCGCTACATCGCGCACTGCCTTATTCAAAGGACTTCTTTGTCCTTTCTTCGGCGTTGATGGAAGAGTGACTATCGGTGGCGGCAGAGGTGGTATTTCGAAACTCGATTCTGCTATGATGACGTCGGCAGCGTCCTTCAGCATGACCATACAAGCCTCCATCTTGGCACTGATTTGGAGTTTGAAATTGGTTACAGGGAGGGAGACTGTGCCCATTTCCACATCAACCATCTTAAGGTTGGCTTCTGCTGTACGTAGAGCAAGGAGACGTTTGGATGCTATCTCCGAACTATTTGCTTCATCCATCTCCGAAAGTGAGGTGTCTATGTCTGCAGTGAGTTCCTGCAACAAAATAAAATGGAATAAAAGGGCACAATCAATAATGAAACCATTTTCAAAAATAAATCTGAAATCAAGTACCACTAAGCAATATAAACTACATGCATGGTAATACAATTTGTGTCATTTTTTTACAAATTTCTTCAATCAGAATATAAAATTTGAGTCATCATAGATGAATAAGAAAATTTAAGTCACAGAAGCTTCTAGATATGTTTTACAACATACATAATAATGATATAACTTGAAGGATGTTCCGCCTCTCACCGCTGCGGGTTCGAATCCCACTGGGAGCTCGACTTGTAAGTGAGGCAGTGTCGATACTTACGGAGGGCGGGAGGTGTACAGTACCGGTTTTACCCAGGAAAAGTGGGTGGTCTGCCTCCACCACAAAAAAATCGACCGTCATATATAACATTACACGTGTTGAAAATGTTGTAAAACACCATACAAACAAAATTGAAGGATGTTCCACCAGACAATCGTGTCATCTGCCATATGTGCTTATTTCAGCAAGGACAATCTAACTGTATGAAGTTTGATTGACAGGGGGTGTAATCCTTCATGAATTTTGGAGCAATTTATTTAATTGTTAAAGTCATGAAAAGAAGCATAACTCTGCATTGAATAATTCACAAGGAAGAACTGTATAAAGTTTCATGACCATAGGTCAGTATTTTGCCAAGTTATGCCAAGTTAGGAGCTAAATTATGTTGCAGGTTAAAGGTTTTATAAAAAGGGGGCTCAATACAATTCAGTGTTATTGGACATGTCAGTGTGTTATTGGACATGTCAGTGTGTTATTGGACATGTCAGTGTGTTATTGGACTTGTCAGTGTGTTATTGGACATGTCAGTGTGTTATTGGACATGTCAGTGTGTTATTGGACATGTCAGTGTTATTGGACATGTCAGTGTGTTATTGGACATGGCAGTGCCAAAATAAAATTGTGTTTAAGGCCTATTGGACAGGTCAGTGACATTGAATAATTGATAAGGATTAACTGTATGTTATGACCATAGGTCAATATTTTGCCAAGTTATGAGCTAGGTTAGGTTGCAGGTTAGTCTTACATAAAAAAGAGGTATAACTCTGTCAAAATAACAAGTCAAAGTTACTGGACATGATTGTGTGTTACTTGGGATAAGATGAAGATGTGTGTGAAATTCCATAAACATATAACATATTTATCAAGTCAGGACCAATGTAAGGTTGCAAAGTGTGACGAATGGACGACAACTGACTACAACGACAAAAGGATCCCTAAGTGACTGCCATGCTATGAAGGCGACACAAAAAGCAACCTCACCTCTAACATAGTTCTTTGTTTCTGCAGTGCCGAGACCCCTTCTTTCCTGTATTGGGCCCCTTTATTCATAATCTTTTCTTCTAACGAATCAAAAGCTGTGCTGAATGTATCCCTTAGATTTCTAAGTTCCTCTATCACACTCTCCTCATCCTTAGAGACACCATCAATCTTCGAAGATATTTCACCCACCAACGTCAGCAGGTGATTCTTGTATCTGTTCAGGTTGTCGATGATGTCTCCTGTTTTTGTTGTGTAATAAGTACTTTTAACATAATCATTCATGTCAAGCACTCGGCAGTGCTTGTGATTGGTCAGCAGACATTTGCTGCAGACGAGAATGTCATGAGTGACGCAGACAAGATCAGCACTTTTGTCCGGGTGGAGCTTGCACTTTGGCCAATCATCGTTGTGCTGCGTTATTGCATCCATCATAGACAGAACCAGGCGGTTGATGGGAAAGGCAACAACCTGAATCTCGATGCTGCTCGCTTTCGGTAACTTCGTCACGCTTCGACATACTGGGCACGGAAAATCAGAGTGATTTTGCTCCAGACGGTCGATGTTGGAAATGAGATTTTTCAGGCAGTCATGGCACAGACTATGCTGGCATGGCAACGTCCGTGGTTGACGAAGGACCTCTTTGCACACAGGACAGAGGAGAAGGTCTCCGATGGTTGCAATTAACGACGACATAGTTATCAAGTGTTTATATTTCGATATATTAAAGTATTCAATTTATTGAATCAGATTATACATTAAAACTGCGTGCAACTAACATGATAAATCCATATTACTGATTTGTTTTTGATTCACTTTACCTCATGTTCCTTCCCTAACAGAGTGTTCATTTAAAATAAGAAAATGAAATTGTTATGTAAAATTCACTTAAAACCCTCCAGTTTAATTGATCGTTTGATATTTTATGTTCCAAATTTATTGATTATATATAACATCAGTGTATATCTCATACTCTAAATCCATATTAAAGATTTCTTGGATAATGAGCTTTTCCTCATATTCTCAGCGTAATGATATATCCATTGAAATAAGAAAATTAAATAGCAGTTATGTTAAATTCACATTAAAACTCCTCCAGCGATCGAAATTTAATTTGTTCCAAAGAAATCTTTTATGGTTCTCGATTTTTATTGACTAGTTTATTTGTTAAACACAAAGTTTACTTATGATAAGATGTTGGTAGCTAAAAGGATTATTCTCCACTTATCCAATCCAGCCGCTAGCCAAATGTTTATTCATCTAACCTCTAAATTTATCTTTTGAATAAAATTATTCAAAGCACAATTCTTTTCAAACTTGTTCAATCAAACTGTTTACAAATATATATTTTTATCCCGCTGTAGACTTTTGATTAAATTCAAATGTTATACTACTTAAAACTTCTTTCCAAATCAGACAGAAAATTGGAACATAACAATCGATTGAAAAACCCAAACACTGGATTAAAAGATTATGATAAGCTGCTATAAAAATCACATTGTCAACGTTCGACCTACTGGTTATCACTGATTTATAACAATCATATTTTTTAAACCATGTGCAATGATAGAGCACTTCTGGTCGATTTACTACATAGATATTGTAGAACGGTATTGATTAGACAAATAGTGGTTCTGTTCCAGTTTAATCGAATTCAAGTTCCATTCAGCATTCAAATATAGACTGAGCAAAATAAATCTGGCACATAAAATGCTTGTCATTAAATGATTTCCATTGGTGAGCTACAAAGCCGTATATGTTCGAGGTCAATGAAAATTGGTTTGTATGTAAGGTGTTTTACGTCATTTTTAACACATGTAAGGTTATATATGACGGTCAATTTTTTTTTTGTGGTGGAGGCAGACCACCCACTGTTTCCTGGGTAGAACCATACTGTACACCTCCCGCCATCCGTAAGAATCGACACTTACTCTCTTACAAGTCGAACTCCCGGTGGGATTCGAACTCACAGCAGTGGGAGGTGAGAAGGTTTACAACGCAACATCGTTAACCCATCGGCCATAGCGATGATACTTCTCATTTCAATGAAATTAAGGGAAGTAATTTTAAAACTATGAAATTTGGAATGTTTTTATTTGAGAATAACAATTGTTTGTGCACAAATGTCATCCGTTTTTTTAACAATGACGGAATGGACAATTCTTGTCAATACCAAACATTAAATTTGTTCAGAGCAATATGTTGTACATGTATAATGAAATAAGTTGTTTTTAATATATGAGAGGTAATTCTGATACTTTGCTTAGAAAATAATAAAATAACCTTTTTTTTTTGAAAGTCTAATCCTTACCTAGCATTTCTAATATCTGCAATTATATCAATGTTCATTTGTTTAGTCCCGTGTGGTTCCGGCGCACAGAATAGGGCCACTGCAGATCCCATTGGAGGGGAAGGCAGAGGAGTAGAACACCCCAAATTCATGTTCATTTTATCATTTTTTGTTCATGCTCATTAAAGGTCTTCATCATGACCCTGCATTGTTTCTGGTGCCATCTCGCTCATATCATTAGAGCAGTGGCAGAAAAACTATAGCGTGACTCCAGCGTAAATGGAGTGTCTTCACGTGAGAAGGTTCTAGGCCCGTTCTCCATATTTTATCTCGATGTACATGGATGATGAGCCTGGCATGTTCATTCCTGTTAGGTGCCATAAAACGTTGGTGCGCCTTAAAACCCCAGTTCAATTCAATTTAATCTTATGTCCTTAAAAAGTTGTGCTAAGTTTTCTTTTGTTCAGTATTGTTTGAGACCATTGATTTTTGAATGTTTAATGTTCTATGAATAGAAATAATATATTGTATGGATCAATAGGACTTATTGACAGCCGGGGCAA
Source organism: Cyrtodaria siliqua (assembly GCA_037043455.1). Lineage (NCBI taxonomy): Eukaryota > Metazoa > Mollusca > Bivalvia > Adapedonta > Hiatellidae > Cyrtodaria > Cyrtodaria siliqua. The sequence continues at coordinate 44,811 of JAWPHD010012814.1, forward strand.
AGTAAACAAATAATTGTCAACAGTGCTTGATATAAGTTGCTTATCACACTTGGTGAATAAAGAAAGATATTTGAATACATATATAATACCATATATAATACCAGTATGCTTACATGGATATGGAGTTTTATATCTACTTAAAGGGACACATGGCAATCTTAAATTTGTTATCAAATATTAAAACTAGCATCTCAATTTATTAATACAGTATCATTTTAACTTTAAACCTGCTTGCATATAATTAAATCCAGTTTTCAGTTTTCAAATTTCTTCGTTATTCTACCATGGGTTTAAATATATTATTGGTGCATTATAATCAGCAGTTAATAATATGCAAAAACAATCTGATTTATTCTAGTGTTATAATTAATATTCCAGATTGAATACATGTGATTTATGCATGGAGAACAATAAACAGGAGGTTGTGCATTTTTAAAAAAAAATCAAAATTGCCGTGTGTCCCCACTTTAAAGTTTGAATCGACCTGAAAAATATTAAAGATACCATTGCTGGTATTTCTTGATAGAGAATCTTTGCCTGTCAGAGGATATCACAATTATCTCGAAAATATTGAAAATTAGTTTACTTTAAAAGCATTAAACTCAGATATTATACCTCATTTGCATATTTTCTTCTTTGCGCAATGTGACGTCATCCGGTCACTATTATGTAATATTATACCTCATTTGCATATTCCACTCTTTGTTTAATGTGACGTCATCCGGTCCATAAAGTTGCATATTGTCGGGCGCCCGGTCCGATAGCTATATTAACGGATGTGTGAAAAAAACGACGTCAAAATAAATCATAAAACGTATTGATTTAATTTGTTGGTCAGATTCAGTATAATATAACAAATAATGTATGGTGCTTCGGTCCATATGAAGTTTATGGACCTCAGCACCATACATTATCTGTTAAATAGTGACCGGCCCCGGTCCGAGAGCTATAATTTCGGACTAAGAAAAAAATGACGTCAAATTTAAATAAAACATAAAAAAGGTAATGTTTTAATTTGTTGGTCAGATTCGGTATAATATAACAAATAATGTATGGTGCTTCGATTCATATGCAGTTTATGGACTGGGCAGTCAGACCTAGAACGTTATATGGACCTCAGCACCTTACATTATTTGTTAAATAATGCAAAGTTTACATGTCAATTAGTTTACAAGTGATGATAATGAAATTATAAATGAGAACTGCAAAATATTTGTATTTGTCTTCCTAACTGCCATGTTGAAACGATATTTTAACTCTGTATTCATCAATTTATGCATTTAATCTGTGAAATTGTTAAAAACAAGAGGTCAATGACCTTGAAGCTCTGCTGGGTTTTTGATAGCTAGATCAGCATTCCTGTGAAGTTTCATGAAAATCCGTCAAGTAGTTACAGAGGAGTAGTCGCTATAAGTTTTCATTATATAACTCTATGTAAACAAAGATGGCCACTGGCGGCAATGTTTAACGTCAAATCAAAAAAAGGTTTTGACAAGGATCAACATCATGTCATACTGATCATTTTAGAAAAAGTCCCATATCAATATCACTTATAGTTTTCAAGAAGTAGTTGCTACAAACTTGTATTTTGAAAATTTATTTTTAGCCAAGGCGGCCATCGTGAATTTCCGGCCGACCTGAAATTTTGCTAGGATCGATTAGACATCAAGAGCAACATTCGTGTGAAGTTTCATGAAAATCAGTCAAGTAGTTTCAGAGGAGTAGTTGCTACACGTTTTCATTATATAACTCTATGTAAACAAAGATGGCCGCTGGCAGCCATGTTTAACGTCGAATCAAAATAATTTTCGACAAGGATCAACATCATGTCATACTGATCATTTAAGGAAAAGACGCATATCAATATCACTTATAGGATTTAAAGAAGTAGTCGCTACAAACTTGTTTTTTGAAAATTTATTTTTAGCTGTTGTGGCCATCTTGAATTTCTGACCAACCTGAAATGTTGCTAGGATCATTTAGACACCAAGAGCAACATTCCTGTAAGTTTAATGGAAAACTGTCGAGTAGTTTCAGAGGAGTAGTCGCTACAAGTTTTTACTAAATAACTATGTAAACAAAGATGGCCGCTGGCAGCCATGTTTAACGTCGAATCAAAACGATTTTCGACAAGGACCAACATCATGTCATGCTGATCATTTTAGAAAAAGTCCCACATCAGTATCACTTAAGAGTTTTCAAGAAGTAGTCGCTACAAACTTGTTTAAAAAATCTATTTTTAGATTTGGTGGCCATCTTGGATTTCACATCAACATGAATTTTTGCTAGGATCAACTAGACTTCATGGGCAACATTTCTGTAAAGTTTCATGAAAATCCATTCAGTAGTTTCGGAGTAGTCGCTACAAAAAAAAGTTTACGGACAGACGGACGCTGCACCACGGCATAAGCTCTGCAGAGCTAAAAATTATAAGCTTATTACATAGGTCAAATCTGGTATAATCATGATAATTCTGATGTTGTGAAATTTGGCAGTTTAGTTACTTTAATACTGTCTAATTTGATTAAATATTCTATCTGGCGTGGCCCAGTGAATAGCATGGTGGACTTAAAATCCGGAGGAGCTAGGTTCAAGCTTCATCAGCACCACTGAGCTTTGTTGGTGTGTTCTTGGGCAAGACACTTTACCTAAGCCTTCCCCGTCGGATGGGACATTAACTGGGCTGTCCCCTGTATCGGAGTCTATCCTCCAAGCATGTTCAAGAACCATAGGAATCTATTCGTAAGAGTAGTGACACCTTTGTATCCTTTCCCCCTCTCTTGGATGGCTCTATATAACCTATAATGTGTTGACATTGAATTCAATTCTGTTACTTATTTCAATTAAAACAATGTGTAATAAAGTACTGACAGGTATTGATACACAGAGAAAAATGTGGTTACACAAGTTTATAGGTCTTAATTTATCAATATAATTTTACCACACACAAACAAAATCCATAATAGTTTGATAGTATTCAGTTTAGAGTTGATGTGCTTTTCATGACAACCTGTGATATTCAATATCAGATCCCATTATACCGCTTGTATACTATTGGTAAACAGTAAATCAACTGCACTATTTAAGGTGTTTTGTAAGAAGTAGATCAATTGCACAGTTTGGCAGTTACAAACTCCTTGAACACACTTTATATCAGTGGCAGTACAGGCAGTATAAAAAGAGTGCATTGAGACCTGATTTAAATGTGTGTTTTATACTGCACTATACAGAGGATCTTACATGAGTGACTGTGTATTATTGATTTTAATAAACATGTTGGATAAAATGATAGGATCATGGCTCTTGCCGAGTATCCTATCTTTTTATCCAACGAGTTTATTTAAGTCAACAATACACAGTCACGAATGAAAGATTCTATTTATCACATAACACACCTACAACGTGATAGTTTCACTTTAATGTGTCAATTTTCCTTATATACCGCGGCAATTTGTAAGACAAACCATGACGTCGTTTTGTTGTTTACATGACGTCGCTACGTTACGCGGCTGTAACTGCGTTCGCCCTACAAATAATGCGACACCTTAAATCATATTTAACGTTACTAACATTCATTTTATGAAGTAAGATTTCAAATAATGATAAATAATTAAGGCGTCTGAACGTACTGTATGATATACCATGCAGACAATTGGGATTAAATGTTTTACTTTATACAAACACAGTGATTCGGTCCTCATTTGCATCTTTAATGCACTAGTGTATTACGAGAAATAAGTCATGGCTTAATTTATTGCACTCTCAGAAGCCATGTTATTTGATAAAGTATACTTTGCTATGCTTAGCAGTGAAATAGTGTATGTTAGCAATGAAATATAAGTGATATTTCACACATGTGAAATTATAGTTTTATTTTTTCACTGCCGGAACTACTTTTTTTTCAATATAAAAAACAATTAATTTTTGTATTTGTTCAGAAAATAATTGTTTAATACATACATTACGTGGTCCTGCCTTAATTCCATTAAGTGATGGGAAAGCTTATATTAGCAGGATTTTATAAAGGATATTTCGACAATAAAACATGTTTAAAAACATTTTTTACAGAAAAAATACTAACCTGTTTAAAATTACCTATTCAAGGTTTTAATTTTACAAAATGGAAACTTTTCAAGCCGAAATTAAGGTTTTATTTCATACCCCAGCAAATCCCATTTTCGCTTCTTGGAGAAGGGGTTGGATGGGGTATGAAAGTTAATACTCGGACCACGTAATGATCATTCGACTGTAAATGGTCTAACTAACTTACAAAGAAAATAAACTGTAGTTTTTAAAACTGGTCAAGTATTTCAGAATTGTTTACAGTGGAAAATGCCAGTTGGTCATTTTTTCAAAAACTACTTTTTCCAGAAAGTTGTAATAAAAGTTATATCACTGGATTGGAAATAACTTAACTAAGAAAATGAGTCATAGATTATTGAAATTGGTTAAGTAGTTTAGAAGTTATGGGAATTAAAAACAGAACTTTTATCATACTGAGCCATTTATTTTGACATCGTCAAATTAAAAAAAAAAATGCATACTGCAGTAGACTTTGATTATAAAGCATAAAATAAAAAGAAAAATTGTTGTTTTGGAGTGAATAACAGATTTTATTTCATCTTGAAGTGATCAAACTTTAATATTTTCACTCATGTTTCGCATTCGTGAAAATATAAAGTTTTCACACTTCTCAATGAAATAAAATCTGTTATTCACTCAAAACAACAAATATCCTCTATATATGGTTATGCATACAACCAATAATACTTAAGTCTAGCAACCACAACACACATTATGTCAACATGGCAAACTTTCACCATAGCAGAAATCTGTAAAAAATCTTAAAAAATAATAATATAGTTTTAAAGTTTAGAGTATGTTTATCAAAATATCAAACTTTATAAGTAATAATTAAATATTGAACTGTATAAGTAAGGAAATATTATAGTTTCAATAAATTTAGCACAGGAAATGCAAAAGGTGCAAGACATTAAGCTTACATTTATGACTAAAACAATCGTACAAAAAACAATGTTTGAGGTCAACTTTAAGATCATTAGCGTTGACCAACAAAAGGAATCTAGCCCTACCAAAAGGTGACAATGGGTCAGATAGAATTTAGTTAAAGGGAATGTAGCGACACAGCCAAATCATCTTTATTATTGAGAGTTCTGAAATACTTGAATAAGGGTGAAAGAATTATCAAAATCGGATGATAAACAAAAAAGATACGATCATTTAAAGATCCTGTTGAAATGGATATGGAAGTGGCAATTTTGAGAGCTATGACATCACGGTTCTAAATGACCATATATGGAATATTTATAAATATGAAAATTTACTGATTTATAGGGAATAAATGACAGCAACTGTATGAAAAATATGTAATACTTAATGGCAATAATGCTTTATATGACCAGTAAAAAAACATTATTCATTTGCAGTGATTTTCTTCATTTTAAATGATATTTATCAATATTCCTTGTATGGTATTATGGAACTATGACGTCATAGTTCTAAAAATGGCGGCTCCCATTTTCGTTTAGAACAACCTTAAATGGTCATATCTTTTTTGTTTATCATCCGATTTTTATAATTCTTTCACCTTTTTCCAAGTTTTTCAGAACTCTCAATAACAGAGCTTGTTTGACTGTGTCGCTACATTCCCTTTAATAAAATACAAAAAGTATCAATGAATGAGGAAGTGTGAATAGAATGCACTGTCATGACTAATCTTGTCGAAAGCACCATGATTAGCCAAGAGGATTTTATGGCTTTGCCTTCTTGTTTGTCTGTTTGCGTGTTCGTTTCGTTGTTTTGTGGTTGACTGTCCTCCTGTCCTCTCTGAATGCTACTTTCCCTGTCCGATCTTTTTATATTTCTTTCTTTGCCCTTGTCAAATAATCCTCAATTGTAAGCACAAGAGAAATAAAGTACACCTGATTTTGTTAACATGTTTTCTTTTTCTAATAACTCAAAATCTAAACAAGATACAACTGTCAATCATTGCAAATGTTTTTAAAAAAAGGAAAAAAAATACATTTATTCCTTAGTGTATCCGCACTAGGTATGTTACACCAACTAGACATGACATTCATGATATTTCAATCACAAAACGGAACATGGTAAAACATTTAATGTTTAATAAATCATCCATACAACAGGGGTAATCAAGTGTCATATTATTTTGTGGACCGATCCACATAAAGTTGGTGTAATGGTTACGTCACCAACGTCAACAGGTACGATAATTTTAAGTGGGGTTGACAACATAAAGGGTAGGTTATAGATAAATTCTAAGTAAGTTGATATGAACATTAAGATAGTCTTGCTGTATGTATCTTGAAATAGCCTAAACATTCGTAACTTTATTCAGGTCAGTACAGAAGGACTTCAAACTCGCTCAGTTCAGTTTAGAACACATCGATACATGGACCAAGTTGTTTGAGGATCCAGAGCTTAACGAAGAGGAGGAGTGGCCACTTTCTAGTCTAGGACAATATGCGGTTATTGAAAAATATTCAACTGCCACCCAAAAAGAAAAAGAGTTATTAGACAGTTACAGGAAAAAGCTATATGAAATAAAAGAGGTACGTTTGATTTCAATTTATAATTCAACTATGTTTTACGTGTTATCAGGACATCATTAGAAGTTTATCTTCAAACATGATACCAATATGTATATTTAACATACTTCAATTATATGATGCAATTTCAGTTTATTAAACCCCTCTTATTATAAAAACTGTGTTGACTATTTATACCCCGCTTTCACAAAGTGAAGTGGAGGCTATATAGGAATCACGTTGTCCGTTGTCCATAGTTGATTGCCTAGTTTATTACAGAAGTATTGCCCTTTGTTGAAAAGGCGGAGATATTCATCACCCTCAGGGATAGTTCTAGTTTTATTTGACTGTTTCTGTTCGGATTGATTGCCGCGTTTACATTGATAATGCTAGTGAGACAACATAAAATACTGCGATCACATATTTTACTTTGTATTATATAACACAAAACACATATTTTTTAAAATACTAATGGATCAGGTTAATATAGATATAAAGCAGCTACTAGATCGAAGCTATTTATCAAAAGTGCGACTAAGAAAAGCAGCGTTTATGTATATCAAGAAAACAATGTATTAGTTTAGTGTATGCCTTATCGTTCAGGTCTACACAGCACAGAAATGTGGAGACAGGCGTAAGTACAGTCAAGGAGAAATGGTATGCTATCGAAGAAATACCGTTGTGAATATTGGACAAGTTCTGGAATGCAGAGAAGACACAGTGGAAATCAGACGATTTGCAAAACAGAGCAACACAAGTCGTCTGATCGAAACGGAAGTAGTCGAAAAGGCAAAAATAGGCCAGTGTTATGCCGGTGGGTTTAATCTTACCGGTAGTGGCATTTTACCCAAGTCAATCAAAGATAGAATGCAAAGGGCCTGTATCACTTTAGAACTTTAGAAGAATCACTATCTAGACTCATACAAGTGATCTCAATGACCGCCCTCATGTATCGATGACAGTACGGTATTTCTTGCCCCGGTTTGAAAGGGTAAGACATGTTACCAACACAAATTCAGATGCGTATCCTTGTTGTTAATGCATGAATGAATGGAAGTATTTATCTATCGATGGCGACAGTTACATGCTTATTTATGTTGGTAGAATCTGAGGATTTTTTTCTATTTTTATCGCGTTCTGAGATTTGACCATGAAATGGAGACACTCGCTTTTTTATTACAGCTCATTTTATCAACGAGTTTTAGTAATATGGGTAACACTGATGACAGTTATTATGCTATTTTGTTTTTATTAACCATTCAACATTTTCTTGAAACATGACACATATATTTCATTTTCTTTTTATACGTGAACATATTTATGTCTAACTAGCAACCGATATAATATACTCAATTTGCGTATTGACAACAATATATTCGTTGGAACATTTAAGACAGTTTGGAAAAAAGCAGTTTTAGATATAGTATGTACACGTATGTTAAGTGGTTGTGCATTCCCCTGGTGCTGATTGAAGGGTGACTGTTTTTTTACTAAAACTGTATGTGACGTTTTAAGAAACACGTATAGGCGAACATTTCATATTTGAATTTACGTTGTTACATGTAAGCGTTAAAAGCTGTTTCTCAATAAAACCATGAATCATTGTCGTCGTAGTTATACTTATTACTAGTTGTAGTAACAATCACGGTTAGTGTACAGGTGCAATGAAGGTACATATATGTTGAGTAATTTGGAGCACTAACAATGTATTCCAATAGTTATCTTTTGTGAACACCTTACAATGAATATGTTACTGTCGACAAACCAACGCATTTAACATTTGATAATAAAAATAAATAGATAATTCGGATAAATCACATTGTGCGATTATTTGGAACATCATGTAAATCCTAAAAGTTTAACGTCTTATAATGCGAAGACAACTGTGCCTTCAAAGATGTCGCCAAAGTGTATGAAAATAGCGTTACCATACCGTACACACCCTAGCTTAAACGAGAAATTACAGTTGTATAATGTGGTCATGATGACCCAAGTACACTATTTTGATTAAACACTTAAAGTTTGCTCCGTTTAACTATTTTCATAAAACAAGCCAACAGGATAAAAACTGTCAAGGCATTTTAAAGACGACGCATGCATGACTATCCCTACTGCTGTGTTCCATGCTTATTCGAAAAATAACGGTATTTTGTCCCTGTAAACCCTATTTTGCTGCCCTAATTTTAGACGTAATTAATTGACACTTTCATGGTGTGATTCTTAAAATAATGCATATACATAACTTAAATGTAACATAAGGGATGTAACATACGTTACATTTACACTAGATTCAACAACAATGGTTTATCGAAACTCAGCGTTCATTTAAATGCACGAAACTTCTTCATGAACTCATTATAATCACTGTCTAATAGTCGAAACCGTGTTGACTTTTTTTGAAAACTGTGTAGACAGAAAAAGATGGTGGCCAACAAAGCGTGCGAGAGCTATGTACATTGAAAATCAACCTCCTCCTTTGTATATTTTGATTATTTCGATCAATCAGTGTAACACTAAATGCTCGATGCTTAAACCATACCCGTCTTATGCCCATGCTAAACGGTCAATGCCCGTAATCGGCGTTTGAGATCTCTGAAACATTTTGACGAAACTAGATTCATAAATGATCTTTCCGAACAACCCTGGTCAATAATTGACGTGTATGATAATCCAGACGATTCCCTGGATTTATTTATTGAAATGTTTAATGTAGTCCTAAAAGAGCATGCCCCAAAAAGAAAGAAACGCGTTAAAAAAGTAAATCAACCAAATTGGATGAAAACTAATATTCTTGATGCAATTAAAAGAAGAGATTATTTCCACAAAAAAAAAGACTCGGTAAATTACAAGATATGGAGGCAGAAAGTTAAAAGTATCATTGTTCAAGCTAAACAACAATATTACAGTGAAACAATAAATTCAAATAAGCGAAATCCTAAACAACTATGGAATAGTTTACATGAGTTATCTGGATTTAAAAATCAAGTTCAGTCCAATTATATAAATGATGACGACGGAAATCCTATAATTGATCCGTATTTGGCAGCAAATACATTTAATACACACTTTTCTACAGTTTTTGAAAAGTATCAAGCAAATAACGCGCCCGTCACAAATTACACTTATGTCCCACTAGAAAATCTCATCGACGACAAAATGCGAACGTCTTCGAAATTTAATATTCCACTGGTACCTCTGTCCTTTGTTGAAAGTCAACTTAAATCTCTTGATACTACCAAGTCTACCGGTTCCGACGAAATGAGTGCCAGATTTTTGAAAATGTCTGCTACTGTAATCGCCCCCATTCTTACGAAAATATTTAACACCAGTATACTCACTACTATCTACCCACAATTATTCAAAAGAGCAAAAGTAATCCCAGTGCATAAAACGGGTCCTAAAAATGACAAGGCCAATTATAGGCCAATATCAATACTTCCTGTTATTTCTTTAATATTTGAACGTCATGTTAGTATACAATTGAGACGGCATCTTGAAGAAAATAGGTTGTTTTATTCACGACAATCTGGCTTTAGGGCAAATCACTCGTGTCAAACTGCCCTTATACGAATATTAGATGACTGGATTGCAGCCATTGACAACAATGAAATTGTTGGTACTATATTTCTTGATCTGTCAAAGGCGTTTGATTTAGTTGATCATACTATATTGCTGCAAAAGTTAAAAATTTACCAAATAGATAGTTCTGCACTTTCCTGGTTTTCATCATATCTGAATAACAGACACCAGCAAATTCAGGTTTCTGGTATAACTTCAGAATCTTCACCCATTGTATCGGGTGTACCCTAAGGATCTGTATTAGGTCCCTTATTATTTTTAATCTACATCAATGACCTGCCATTATCTATGGAAAACACAGTCACGGATATTTTTGCAGACGATACAACGCTTTCAACTTCTAATTCATCTCTTGTCGACGCTGCAAGTTCACTCAATAATGACCTTATCAACGTCAACGGCTGGTGCGATACTAATCGCATGTCTTTCAATGCATCAAAAACAAAAATAATGTATCTCTCATCTAAGAACAAAATACATCATATTTATCATAATGCCCCTTCTATTCAGTTCAAAGATGAAACTATTAATTGTAGTTACGAAGAAAAAATACTCGGTGTTACAATTGACAATACCCTCTCTTGGAATACCCAAATTGATAAAGTTCTGAAAAAATGTAATTCATTGTTATACCTGTTATCTCGCATAAAGATTTACCTTTCTATACCTATGCGCAAATTATTTTTCAATTCTTATATCTTACCCCATCTTGATTACTGTTGTGTGATATGGGGAAATTGTAATACTTCTCTCGAAGATAAACTTGTAAGGTTCCAAAAAGGAGCTGCACGACTTATCCTAGATAAAGATTTCGATACTCCTTCCGTGGAACTTTTTACCGAACTCAGTTGGATGACATTTCCCGAAAGAGTTATATTTCAAAAAGCAATCATTATGTTTAAAACAGTTAATGATCAGGCCCCTGCTTATCTTAAAGACGCATTTACTCTAACTTCAAATGTCCATATGCGGAATCTAAGATCATCATCAAATCTTCAGCTATATTCCCCCAGACCCAATAGTGAGTTATTCAGAAAGTCATTTGCTTATTCAGGCTCTAAAGTGTGGAACTCTCTTCCCCACCATATACAAAATGCCCAATCTGTAAATCAATTCAAAACACTGTATTTAGAGTGGATTCACCATCCGATATATAAGTAAATGACTAAGTCTTGCAGTTCTATTTAAACATATTTTCATTTACTGAATATACCACTTTAAATGCATTTTTACTTGTAAATATTGTATATATTGTATATATTGTATTGTTGAGGGCCTCATGGTAGATTGACTAGTTTCAAATGAGTTCTCTCGTTAAATAAAGTCTTTATTATTATTATTATTAAAGCTGATAGAATTCAGTTTTCAAAACTTGAAGCGGTGACCAATCACCGTTTTGACCATAAGTTCATTTCTAGCCGGATTTGTGTCCAGTTTAGGTTAAACTATGTTATATATATCCATTAGAATGCAAGTAATCGCATCATGCACCCATCGAAAGTGATGGAGATATTTGAGTTTGAAAAAAATGTGTGCATTCACATTTGGAAAACCCGGATTTAACTCCACCAGGCGTTTCTCTCTTGTTGCAAAAAACGTATTACCCATCTTTAGGTATATCGTTGTTCTCCCACTTGGTTTAGTGACCGATTATATAATTACTTAGGGAAAGATGGTTTAGTTTGTACAATCTTAGAATGTTTATGTGTTTTTATTTTTAATTGTTTCATTTATTTTTGTTATACATCTGTTCCAAAAATGTGTATTTTTTGTCCTTAGTTTGTTTTATAATCTTTCTTAATCAGCACAAAGGATGTGTAACGTAGGTAACACATACATTACTTTACACAGACAAATCATATACTACATTTAACGATTTGCATTATGAAAATCGTCATCCTTTTTAATTATGCCTTCACTGTATTGAAAATTTACTTTGATTTATTGAGAAACAGAGTGAAATGCTTGCGATGCTTGATTGTGTTTCAAGTTTTCTTTATAAAGACTTCTCTGGTAGGGAGATATTGATATGCTGTTCATAAAAATACAAAGGCGTAATTTTAAACTAGGTTCACAATTCTGGTCTTTTCATATATATCTGGCTGTCTGTCTGCATGCGTGCGCGCGTTCGTGCGTGCGAGCGTACGTGTGTTTGTGAACAAAGTATACTTGTATTTACATCCCAATATGTCATACTTAGACTTGTATACATTGAAATATTAAAACTTAGGTTTATTTTTATATACCGTTGCTTTCACAAAGTGAAATTTTGGCTTTATAGGAATCACGTTGTCCGTAACGTCCCGTCGTGTCCTGTCCCGTAGCATAACACATGATTGTCCCGTCCCGTCGCGTCTCGTTTGTGTTAATTGCATACCTCAAACAGTTTTGAATGGGCTGATCCCAAACGTCATATACACATGACAACTGATGACCATGATGGTGTCCCTCACATCACCCATATTTTATTACCCAATTTAATACAGAATTATCTGCAGAAAAAGAAAGAAGACAAATTGACATAGTGTTCAAGTGCAGATCCAGATTTTGAGAAAAGTGTGTTGGTACAGGGGCTTAAACTCCTGAGAAGCGGACTAATTGTATGCGGATGTGTAGGCTATGTGCATGCGTGGGAGTTGGACATGCCCTCACCCACAAAATGAATCGATTTCTTATATGGCATTTAGTGAATTCGGGTTACACGGTGGAATAAAAACTATGCTTGCCGGATTTATGTGGGTGCGACGGATCCGCTCTCTATCGATAAGCCAAGGCTTCATTATTTAAATATCATTCATAATTATGTAAAATAAAAAATAAATAAAAGAAAACACTGTCCAATTTATTTCTGTAATACATGTAGATATATAAGTCGAACCTGACCCATTGCGCACTTCATACAATGAATTATGTTTAAGGAACGTTTGTTTTAACCTACCAGTTTTGCACCTACATGGAAAACCCATTTCACAATGACAAACGTATACATTTGCAATTAATTTCATGATGTGTACGTTAATCCACCGTAAAAACTGACAAGGAATGAGTTAAACTATATAGATACTATTTCAGAAGATTGAGTTTTGTTTGAAATACATTACAGGATATGTCAATTGTTATCGGGACAGCCTCTGACTGTTGTAATGTTTGTGGGTTGATAGAAGTAACACATTGGTTTAGTGATCTGTATACTTTTAGTACTAAGCATCAACTGGCATACATGCGTACGAGTATAATACAACTGCTAAGAGATGAGGCATGCATATTAGGCGACGCCTTCAGCTGTAACTAACCAGTAAATTACTGCACAATAGTGGTCAATACACAAGTCTCCCAGTGTAATTAAAACTACGCATATTTGTTCAATGTGTCTGTTTGGTATCTCAGTTATAAATGGCAGCAAACTCTTATCTGGTGGTTATAGCAACAAACTCAAGTTAAAACTATCAAGCTAGAAAATATTTATTTTCGTTTCAAATGTAATGTCAAACGACATGATTAATTGAAGTAACCAAGCATTGGTCTCAGCAGAAATGATACTCTCAAATATATGAGATTCATTTCACAGATAAATGCATAAGTCCGAACATTACTGTCTATTAGTGTCAATTAATTTCTCTTGTCTCCATGATATATCTCTCCAGGCTACTGGGGTTGTATCTGGGTTTCAGAACTGTTTTCATAGTCTGTACTGTATGACTTGCAACATGATACGGCCTGACATAAGTTGTATTTCTGTTAAAAACTTGGCCAATTGAATCTTCACATAGGTTCCATTCTGGCTTACAACTGGGTAAACTGTGTTTCCGCAAATTTGAAGCATGTTAACCTGTGCTTGTTTTAAAGTTCAAACGGATTGTCCCGCAGAATACTTTCTATAGTTTCTAGGTTTTAATATTTAATACCAGCGTCTCTGTCAATTCTTTTTTTTTTAAATTTTACATGTCATGTGTTTTATGGAATAGTGTGAATATATGTAGGTACATAATATGCAAACAGTGAAACGGATATAACAAATAATACAGTTATTTGCGATCAGGAATCGCAGTGTTAATACAAATCAGGTATGCGATTATTGAAGTTTCAATATTCACCGTCATATTCCATCTTCGGGAACGCTTAAATGTCCGTACTATTGAAATTGTAATTATTTTGTTCTGCTCAGGGCTCATCACAATCAAAATAAGACTGCACCATTGTTTGTATTTATTTTGTTCGGCGATTTCAACATTTCTCCTTTCATACTCATTTATATTATCGAGTACTCCACTAGTTATTATTAGTACTCCTGTTTTTTTAAACATTCGTCAAGCATAATGTAGGAAATGTAGGAATTATGTGTGATCGTATACTTCATACGTATCTTTCTTGACACTATTAGTGAATGTTCTCGTGCAAAAACTACTGTCAATTTGAAAAGTTTCAGAGAATATGGATTATAAATGAACGTATTTTATCTTAAATAATACGTTTTCGTAATGAATTAGCCTAAACATTACACATTATTTACACAGAAATTCATTCTGCAAAGTAATATATACCGTCCTAGGTTTTACACGAAGGTTATTTTAAGAAATTGTACATCTGGTGTCATTCAAAATGTATTGTGAATTCAAATATTAGACATGACCAACACGGTGCTATTGCTATTAGGGTACCATATTTTGATTGATTTGACATTTTTATCGTGAATTGAAACTCTTTTCAAATTATATTTCCTTCTAGAAAAAAGCCTGATTTAATCCTGTTAATCTATCAATTTTACTGTGTAATGGCGTTGACATTGTTTAGGCGAAATGTTTCAGTTAGAGTTGCGTATATTTGGTGTAGTCATCTTTACGCTGCCAACTATGATCTTGACACTATTGTGTCATTCAAAATTGTTTTATTTGAACTTGCTATTAGTATGGGGATTATCGCTTGACGCATGCTTTTGAAGGTGAATCAAGAAATCAAGAAATACAGCTTTTTGTCTGATCTTGTATATTAAACTAGGTGACACGTATTTATAATTATATATTGTTCTATTTAAGCTAGTATACACGAGTTTTTCCTTTGTATTTTATAGAACTATATATAAGTACGAGGGCCGTTTAAGTAGTATGTGGACATGCTTAATAGTTAATGGTTAATTATTGATAGTTACATAATATGTGAATGAAATGTATTAACACCCATAATATTGTGTGTATATGTCATCTGATGGTGTTTTTTTTTTTTTTTTAGTAAGAAAAACCCCTGTATCGGTCTATCCTCCGAGCACGTAAAAGAACCATAGGAATCTATTTGATAATAAGAGTAGGGCAGGTTCCCGGATTCCTATGTATCTTTCCCCTCTCTCTGGGGCGGCTCTAAATAACCTATACTGTGTTGATGAGCCGTTAAACAACATTCAATTCAATTCAATAAGTAACAAAAACCGGGAAAATATTTACGAGTCATTTCTAAGTGAATTTATTTCAAGTTAATTTAAGCCCTTGACTGTAATTGAAAGGACAGCACATTTTACTAAGAAATAAGGTTTGCGTTTAGCCCTAACTATGGGGCGCCGTATTACTCGTTAATACCATTTTGTGATATCACCTATTTGAATCGGTGATATCACTGATTCGAATAGGTGATATGACGCATTCAAATAGGTGATATCACCGATTATTTCTGAATGCGTGATTACACCTATTGAAATGGTGGTATCATCTATTCGAATCAGTGATATCACTCATTCGAATCACTTATTCAAAACGAATGAGTGATATCACCCATTCATTAGGTGGTATCACCCTTTTGTTTTGAATCCGTGATATCAACTATTCGAATGAGTAATATCACTGATTCGAAAAATTGATATCACGGATTCGAATAGTTGATATCACTCATTTAAATTTATAATCGATGATATCACCAATTCGAATAATTAATATCAAATAGGTGATATTACTGAATTGTATTAAAAAGCAATATTGCGATTCATGCTGTATGCGCGATATCAGCTATTAAATGGGTGATATCATCTTTTCGAATCATTGATATCATTCATTCGAATCAGTGATATCACTTATTGCAAATGAATAAGTGATCACTCATTCAATAGGTGATATCATCCTTTCGGTTTGAATCAGTTATATCACCTATTAGAATAAGTGATATCACACATTCAAATAGGTGATATCACGCATTAAATAGCTGATTTCACACTGATTTCACTCAGTGATATCACCTGTTCAAATGAGTGATATCACCGTTTCGAATGGGTGATATCACTGATTCGAACAAGTGATATCATTGAATCAAATAGGTGATATCACTCATTTAAATTTGAATCAGTGATATCACCTATTCTAATGAGTGATGACACTCATTCAAATAGGTGATATCACTGAATTGTTTTAAAAAGCAATACTAGGTGATATCACCCATTAAATAGCTGATTTCACACTGATTTCACTCAGTGATATCACCTGTTCAAATGAATGATATCACCGTTTCGAATGGGTGATATCACTGATTCGAATAAGTGATATCATTGAATCAAATAGGTGATATCACTCATTTAAATTTGAATCAGTGATATCACCTATTCTAATGAGTGATGACACTCATTCAAATAGGTGATATCACTGAATTGTTTTAAAAAGCAATACGGCGCATATTATGGGGCGCCGTACAACATTTTAATACCATTTGGGGATATCACTTTTTCGAATCGTTGATATCACTGATTTCAGAAGGTGATATCACGCATTCAAATAGGTAATATCATCGATTTATTCTGAATGCGCGATATCACCTATTGAATGGGTGATATCATCTATTCGAATCTTTGATTTCATTAATTCGAATCAGGGATATCACTCATTCAAAATGAATGAATGATATTCAATAATTCAATAGGTGATATCTTCCTTTCTGTTTGAATCTGTTATATCACCTATTAGAATTTGTGATATCACTCATTCCAATAGGTGATATCACCCATTAAATAGGTGATTTCACATTTTCGTTTTAAATCAGTGATATCACATATTTGAATAAGTGATATCAATGATTCGAACGGTTAATATCACTGATTCGAACAGCTTTTAAAAATTTTGTTAACGATTTGCAGAAAAAATTGTCTTAACAAAATTTTGTTAACGGTTTGTCGAAAAAATTGTCTTAACAAAATTTTGTTAACGGTTTGTAGAAAAAATTGTCTTAACAAAATTTTGTTAACGATTTGTAGAAAAAATTGTCTTAACAAAATTTTGTTAACAATTTGCAGAAAAAATTGTCTTAACAAAATTTTGTTAACGATTTGTAGAAAAAATTGTCTTAACAAAATTTTGTTAACGATTTGCAGAAAAAATTGTTTTAACAAATGTTAACGGTTTGCAGAAAAAATTGTCTTAACAAAATTTTGTTAACGGTTTGTAGAAAAAATTGTCTTAACAAAATTTTGTTAACGATTTGTATAAAAAATTGTCTTAACAAAATTTTGTTAACAATTTGCAGAAAAAATTGTCTTAACAAAATTTTGTTAACGATTTGTAGAAAAAATTGTCTTAACAAAATTTTGTTAACGATTTGCAGAAAAAATTGTTTTAACAAATGTTAACGGTTTGCAGAAAAAATTGTCTTAACAAAATTTTGTTAACGGTTTGTAGAAAAAATTGTCTTAACAAAATTTTGTTAACGATTTGTATAAAAAATTGTCAACAAAATTTTGTTAACGATTTTCAGAAAAAATTGTTTTAACAAAATTTTGTTAACGATTTGTAGAAAAAATTGTCTTAACAATGTTTTATAAACGATTTGTAGAAAAAATTGTCTTAACAAAATTTTGTTAACGATTTGCAGAAAAAATTGTCTTAACAAAATTGTGTTAACGGTTTGCAGAAAAAATTGTCTTAACAAAATTTTGTTAACGATTTGTAGAAAAAATTGTCTTAACAAAATTTTGTTAACGAATTGTAGAAAAAATTGTCTTAACAAAATTTTGTTAACGATTTGCAGAAAAAATTGTTTTAACAAAATTTTGTTAACGGTTTGCAGAAAAAATTGTCTTAACAAAATTTTGTTAACGATTTGTAGAAAAAATTGTCTTAACAAAATTTTGTTAACGATTTGTAGAAAAAATTGTCTTAACAAAATTTTGTAAACGATTTGCAGAAAAAATTGTTTTAACAAATGTTAACGGTTTGCAGAAAAAATTGTCTTAACAAAATTTTGTGAACGGTTTGTAGAAAAAATTGTCTTATCAAGATGTTGTTAACGATTTGTATAAAAAATTGTCTTAACAAAATTTTGTTAACGATTTTCAGAAAAAATTGTTTTAACAAAATTTTGTTAACGGTTTGCAGAAAAAATTGTCTTAACAAAATTTTGTTAACAATTTGTAGAAAAAATTGTCTTAACAAAATTTTGTTAACGATTTTCAGAAAAAATTGTTTTAACAAAATTTTGTTAACGGTTTGCAGAACAAATTGTCTTAACAAAATTTTGTTAACGATTTGTAGAAAAAATTGTCTTAACAAAATTTTGTTAACGATTTGTAGAAAAATTGTCTTAACAAAATTTTGTTAACGGTTTGCAGAAAAAATTGTCTTAACAAAATTTTGTTAACGATTCTAAAAATGAATCTTAACAGAATTTTGTTAAGGTGGAATACATTCTTACAAACAAAATTTTGTTAACGATTCGTAGAAAACATTGTCTTAACAGAATTTTGTTAACGATTTTATAAATGAATCTTAACAGAATTTTGTTAAGGTGGAAGACTGCCTAGTAAAGATATTTGAATACATTCTTACAAACAGAATTTTGTTAACGATTTTAAAAATGAATCTTAACAGAATTTTGTTAAGGTGCAAGACTGCCTAGTATGGTGTAAGGTCATAATAAAAAAACGAAAAAGACAAGAACTTGACTGATTGTCTTAACAAAATTTTGTTAACGATTTGTAGAAAAAATTGTCTTAACAAAATTTTGTTAACGATTTTCAGAAAAAATTGTTTTAACAAAATTTTGTTAACGGTTTGCAGAACAAATTGTCTTAACAACATTTTGTTAACGATTTGTAGAAAAAATTGTCTTAACAAAATTTTGTTAACGATTTGTAGAAAAAATTGTCTTAACAAAATTTTGTTAACGATTTGCAGAAAAAATTGTTTTAACAAAATTTTGTTAACGATTTGTAGAAAAAATTGTCTTAACAAAATTTTGTTAACGGTTTGCAGAAAAAATTGTCTTAACAAAATTTTGTTAATGATTTGTAGAAAAAATTGTCTTAACAAAATTTTGTTAACGATTTGTAGAAAAAATTGTCTTAACAAAATTTTGTTAACGATTTGCAGAAAAAATTGTTTTAACAAATTTTTATTAACGATTTGTATAAAAAATTGTCTTAACAAAATTTTGTTAACGATTTGTAGAAAAAATTGTCCTAACAGAATTTTGTTAACGATTTTAAAAATGAATCTTAACAGAATTTTGTTAAGGTGGAAGACTGCCTAGTAAAGATATTTGTATACATTCTTACAAACAAAATTTTGTTAACGATTTGTAGAAAAAATTGTCTTAACAAAATTTTGTTAACGATTTGCAGAAAAAATTGTCTTAACAAAATTTTGTTAACGGTTTGCAGAAAAAATTGTCTTAACAAAATTTTGTTAACGATTTGTAGAAAAAATTGTCTTAACAAAATTTTGTTAACGATTTGTAGAAAAAATTGTCTTAACAAAATTTTGTTAACGATTTGCAGAAAAAATTGTTTGAACAAAATTGTGTTAACGGTTTGCAGAAAAAATTGTCTTAACAAAATTTTGTTAACGGTTTTACAAATCTTAACAGAATTTTGTTAAGGTGGAAGACTGCCTAGTAAAGATATTTGAATACATTCTTACAAACAAAATTTTGTTAACGATTTGTAGAAAAAATTGTCCTAACAGAATTTTGTTAACGATTTTAAAAATGAATCTTAACAGAATTTTGTTAAGGTGGAAGACTGCCTAGTAAAGATATTTGTATACATTCTTACAAACAAAATTTTGTTAACGATTTGTAAAAAAAATTGTCTTAACAAAAATTGTCTTAACAAAATTTTGTTAACGATTTTAAAAATGAATCTTAACAGAATTTTGTTAAGGTGGAAGACTGCCTAGTAAATATATTTGAATACATTCTTACAAACAAAATTTTGTTAACGATTCGTAGAAAAAATTGTCTTAACAGAATTTTGTTAAGGTGGAAGGCTGCCTGGTAAAGATATTTGAATGCATTCTTACAAACAAAATTTTGTTACCGATTTGTAGAAAAAGTTGTCTTAACAAAATTTTGTTAACGATTTGTAGAAAAATTGTCTTAACAGAATTTTGTTAACGGTTTTACAAATCTTAACAGAATTTTGTTAAGGTGAAAGACTGCCTAGTATGGTGTAAGGTCATAATAAAAAAACGAAAAAGACAAGAACTTGACAGTATGGAAACAGTCAAATGCAAATGGAACGTGTTACTGGTGCGAACACCGGATTGTGGATTGCAAAATTTTACCCCAGAAATCTAAAATGAAAAGCGGACAAGAGATGGTAAAAGTCACGGGAGTTATGGAGCTTGTAACACAGATGATGAACATGTATGCCAAGTTTCAAAGTTTTTTGTCAATAGGTTTTTGGAATATGACTACAATCAAAAAATTTACCAAAATTCTAAGTGCTAAATGGGGAATAATTCTGGTAAAATGCATGGCAGAGTTATGGTGCTTGTCCCTTATGGTTGTGTAATGATGATGAATATCCCATGCTTAAAAGCTTTTGGTCAAATGTTCTTTGGAATATGACTGTACATTCAACATTTTAAAGTTCTGCAAAATCTAAGTATAAAAGGGAGATAATTCAGGTAAAATAAGAGACAGAGTCATGGTTCTTGTCCCAGAACATTAGGTAATGATAATGAACAAGTGTGCCAAGTTTCAAAGCTTTCTGACAATTAGTTTTTGAGAAATGAGGGAAAACAAAAACTTTAACTAAAATGTCAAAACGCTTCGCAATCCGGCTAATAATCTACTGTGACCTACTGACTAATAACTAACAAGAAATGTCACTGTAAGTGACAAATGCCCCCGAAGTGGTTTTGACCTATGACCTCTAAGTGCTTGACCTTGGAGCCACAGACGTGGATTTTGCGCGCGACACATCATCTTGTTGTGAATGCCAGAGTTATGGACCGGACACGGTTGTATGGACAGACTGACGGACTGACAATGCGACTACTATATGCCGCCCATCGAGGGCATAAAAATGAGTGAATGGTGTTCTACAACCTGTTTACAGCTTAGGTGATATCAGGTTGATATGGGGAATGGTGATGAGCAAACAATGACAGTAACTGAGGCCTTCTTGCATACACCTATGCAAAGACACCTACAATGTTTCATGGTGACAGGTCATGTATAACTGAATAAATTGTACTGAAACAGTTTTTACAAAAAGAATAGATATTGCATAATTTACGATATATTCAAATATCATTTTCATTTTACAATGTCATGGTTTAGTTCTTAGTGACCTTGACCTACTGGCACAAAATTGACAAAGTAAGTCAAGGTCATTCATTGACATACTGGTGGTTCAAGTTTAAAAGCTTTACAACAAGGTTTGGTATTTCAGTAACTGACTTAATGACTCGGGTAACATTTAGACAAAATGAAATTTGCAGCTGGCCATGATACTCAAACCCAAATACTGTAAAGTTTCAAGACATTCCATTAATAAATGGGTGAGAAGTTAGATACACGAGATGTTCAATATAAATTCAAATAAGGGCCATAACTCGGGTAATAAATTTATTTTGCAGATATGCATATAAACACAAAAGACATTTAGATAACAAAAGAACCATAGCTTTGGTAATATATATTTTTATGTAGATATGCACAAAGACACACACACACCATTTAGATAACAAAGGGCCTAACTCTGGTAATATACTTTTTATTTAGAAATGCACATAGACACGCAAGACATTAAGATAACAAAGGGCCATAACTCTGGTAATATATTTTTATGTAGAAATGCAAATGGACACACACAACATTTAGATAACAAAGGGCCATAACTCTGGTAATATATTTTATGTAGATATACACATAGACACACAATATTTAGATATAAACAAAGGGCCAGAACTCTGGTAATATGTTTTATGTAGAAATGCACACAGACACACAAGACATTATGATAATTGAATTGAATTGAATTGGGCTTTTAAGGCGCACCAACACATGAAAGATTATATGGCCCCTAACAGGATGAACATGCCAGGCTCATCCTCCATGTACATCGATATGACATATGGAGAACGGGCCTAGAACCTTCTCACCCTGAACTGCAGAGTTGCTGCAAATTCTATTGTAGACACTCCATTTACGCTGGAGCCACGTTATAGTTGTTCTGCCACTGCTCTAGTGATATGAGCAAGATGGCATCTGAAACAATGTAGGGGTCATGATGAAGACCTTTAATAAGCATGAACAAAAAATGATAAAATGAACATGAATTTGGGGGGGTTCTACCCCTCTGCCTTCCCCTCCAACTGGATCTGCAATGGCCCTTTTCTTTGCCCCGTAACCAAACAGGGCCCCCGGAACCACACGGGCACATTATGATAACAATGGGCCATAACTCTGGTAATATATGTTTATGTAGATATACACATAGACACACAACATTTAGATAAAAAAGGGCCGTAACTATGGTAATATATTTTTATGTAGAAATGCACATAGACACACAAGACATTAAGATAACAAAGGGCCATAACTTTGGTGATACATTTTTATGTAGAAATGCAAATGGACACACACTACATTTAGATAACAAAGGGCCATAACTCTGGTAATATATTTTATGTAGATATGCACATAGACACATAAGAACATTAGATTATAAAATAAAGGGTCATAACTCTGGTAATATAATTATGTATTATGTAGATAGGCAAATAGCAAGACACACTATTTTTGATAACAAAGGCAAATAGTAAGACACACTATTTTTTTTAACAAAGGGCCACAACTCTGGATTTAGTAACTGAATTGAAATGCTGAAATATTATCTAAGCATGTTAAACAATCATCCCGTAAAGTCTCAAGACAATTATGTAAAAAACTGGATGGTGTTAAGACATGCACAGAAATGGGAGCAACAAGCCCTACAATATATGCCTCCACACCATGTAGTGGCAAGGCAAATCTAAGTAACAGTTACAAGTCTATTCAAATATTTTTTTCAATGGACGAAACTCGGTTTCACTCAACAGAAATAAACATCCATGCCTGAAGAGTCGGGGTCATAAGGTCAAATGTCACAGAAAGAAGGTTTCTGTTTTTTGGAATGGTGCTCTACTTCATTTTTAGCACATTTTAGGACATATGTGATGGTCGTTTTTTTGTGGTAGAGGCAGACCACCACATTTTTCCTGGGTAGAACCAGTACTGTATACCTCCCGCCATCCGTAAGGATCAACACTTTCTAACTTACAAGTTTTGCTCCCAGTGGGATTCAAACCCGCAGCAGCGAGAGACGAGAAGGTTTACAAAGCAACGTTGAAAACTTTAACTCTACTGGCCGAAGGCCAATATGGCTTATGAGATGGCAATTTCTCTGTTATTGTTTCCTCCTAACCTGAACTCCTCCTACATCAGTTGAAGGATGGTGTCAGTGGTTGCTTAGAATGTGTAGATAACAATGAAGGTTTTGAATCCAGAAGGCAATGTCAAAAGGTCAAATTCACCTAAAATAAACATTAAAGCTACAGTTTTCAAAACTGTTAATAACATTTCTTTGCGTTCTTACTGTTTCTTTGCAACCTGAACTCTTTCTATGCCATAATGAATGAGCGTAAACAAATTGTAACATCTAATTTACAAGGAATTTATTTCTTCTTCATAATACTGATATGTGCTGAAATATAACATGTGCTGTCATGCATTAGGGTTAATTTATAGAGTTTAATTATCATGAGTATTTCAATACAGGATTTCTCATGAGTTTGTTTATTAGGACATATTTTCACGAGGGATAGAAATTCCCGTATTGAAAACCTCATGGTAATTAAATTATATATTACATTCCAACTAACTATTTAATCTTTAAAATGTGTAACTGTCTTTTTCCTTTTTCTTTCTGTGAAAACGCGCATGATGGGCGTGTCTTGACATCACGTGATAAGCATGCACTCGGCATTTTTATGCATTTTTGTTTGCCAATAGAAAACTCAAAACTGAAATGAAATGGATTTCTTAATCATGTTATTAGACGTTCTTGTGAAAATTCAGGATACATTTTCATTCACTAAATGAAAATGTAGAATTCATGGCTGGATTACCACTGAAAGGTAAGTTGAAACCGTTTTTTGCAGGTTTTTTTAACAGGCCATGCCGTGTCATTGAGTTTGCATATGCAGCCATTAAAGGCGATGGAAACACATTAAAGGCGATGGAAACAAACAATTTCAACAGTAAACAGTTATTTTATTGTGTCTTAAATACATTTATGTAGGAATATGTTAACATTTTCATTATGTAAGTAACTAATAACCATCAGAACAAAACAAATAATAATGATTTTAACAACGTGTTCTCGGTCAACCTTGTGTGTTTACACATTGTATGACGTCATTTCAGATGTTCACTCGTGTATAAGAGTCAATATCTATAACATTGTATTGTTAGTCGGAATACGAGTCGAACATTCTGTGAATTCTTCGACTTGGGTGAACCGTCATTCACGTTAGGATAGAAATTGAATGTACCTCCATGAATAGTTGTTGTGCCGTGAAATACGGATGAAAATGTAGAAGTTGCCTTCTATAGGTGGTATGACAATTGACTGCACTGTGGCTGTGCATGAATTTGTTCATCAGTGACAGTGGAAGTAGAAGCTGATGGAAGCTGTTGAATGGGACGAGATTGGCTTGTTTGGTGTCCATTAATGCTGTAGCCACTTGCTTTTGTTGTTTTTGGTTCATTTTGGAATAATTGTTTAAACTGCAAATTTTTGTGTCCACTTATTTGGACAGTGGCAGTAGGAGACAGGAATATGTCATTACACTTCTGAACTAGATGTTTCCTAATACTGTGATTGGTCAGTTTTCTTTGATCACTGATTGTCGGGCAGTTTACCTTCATTGTTTTGACCAAATTGTATATGTGATTTTTGCCCATTGGTACATTTTTGAACCAACACTGGTCTGAACCTGGTCTTCTTAAGGTATTTACGTTTAGAAAAAATGGGAATTCAGTGTTATCATATCAGTTGGTCTGTGTCCCTGTATATTTTGTAAGCCGCAACGGGACAGCGACTGGCTTCCGAATTTACCCATGCTTTTGGCTTAAACTTTCTAACATTTCTCGAATCGGTACCAACACGTGTTCACGTGTTTTTGTCTGGTGCTCCTTAATATGGCACAAATATTCGTCACTGTCTTCACCTGTTAATAATTCGATATCCCCCCATTTTAGGTTAAGCTGCTCGGTTCCTCCCCGCATGCCAAGGACAAGACAGAATAACACATGCAGCAGACTGACCAGTTATTTGTGAGAGTCTGACTGCATTCAAACAACCTGTCCTCATCTGTCAACTCGTCACTCTCATTAGGCTTGTTTCCAAGGCCACATGATTTCAGGTACGTCATTTTAGCTTTTAGCGCATTGTTACTATGAGGAAATATAGGATTCTTGTTAACTTTCATTTTCAAGTACCTGTCAAGACTCGACATACTCGGATCCATCTTTTTTTTTTACATATACCAGGAAATTTCCAAAGCGGAGATCTAACTCTGCTGTTGATAGTACTTCAATAGTCCTCTGTTCATTTTGTGAATGCAAGAACGATGAAAACAGTGCCATGTCATGCTCTGTCTTTTTGATTGTGTTGGCATTAGCCCGACCAGAAATAAAATCCATCACATTATTTGTATTTACAGGCACAAACCTCACTGAAGATTGTGGCTGGATGGGCTGGTGTGTTTGGCAGCTCCTCATATGCAGACTTGTGTAAAAAGTCTTCAATGGCTTGCTCAGAGAGATGAAATCTAGTAATTCTGCCATCTTTTGACAACTATCAACTTTGAAGCAGACGGCTTTTGTGATTTGGGATATTTCTGATTTTATTCTGTGTAATTATATAAAACTTATTTACTTTTAAAAAGTATAAATATATGAAATAATTCAATGTTTTCATTATTTTTATTCATTTATTTATTTTTTATTTTTACTATATCTGTTTGTTTCTTTCCGTCATTCACTTCTCAGTAGTAGTGTTTATTTTTAGAACAATTTGTTTATCTGTATTCTAAATTTAGGTTTATACAGGTAAAAAAAAGTAGTTCTGGCTAGGAAGCTAAATTTCCCTAGGGAGATATATCTCAGTACAGTTCAAGTTATTACAAGATTTTTGATACCTGGAAATTTCTATAAAATTCTAGTAAGAATGTAATATAAGCCCTTTAAGTCCTGTTTCATTCAATATTTATGGTGAATCAAATTTTAGCTCTCAGCAACATGATGGTTACACCATAATTTGTTCTGATGACATTTTTATCATGAATCCAAACATTTTTTAATATGTTCCATTCTTTTATAAGAAAGCTCACCCACTTTAACTCACTTGGCACTGCGACATATTTTGTAAAAATAACATTCTAAGTGTCTAACATCATGAGACTGAATCTTTCAGATACTAAGTGCCGCTCACTTTCAAAACGAATTTATAATAAAGAGAATTCTCTCTTGTACAGGAAGAGCAAATCTTCATGTCACTCTGCATATTGTAACTGTATAATGTCAGATGGCAGTGTATTAGCCAGCCAACCGTGCAGCCGTCTTTTGCACGGCCGTTTTTTTGCTAAACAACATTTCCAAACTCTTACTTTCTCAATATTATGCTTTGTATACATTTATAGAAGAAAGTTGATTTAAACTGCACCTTTTTCACCTTTATCTGTAAAAATAAATTACCCCAGAGACACCCACTTGTCGCGAATTGTCACGTAACACGTGTTAGCAAATTATTTTGCACACCCTGTTCTTGAATTTCTGCCTAAACACTGTCAGATGGGAACCACTATTTTGGTTTGGGCTACTTTTTGAAGATTTGGGCTAATAGACCACATTATGACTGCTTCAGTGGCACGCTGTTAACAAGAGACGGTCAACAACGTTTAACCAGTCTGTCTTTAAATCACCCAATAAGCGGATGCCATATGTAAATCACTCGCGCAGTCTTGTGACCTGCTCAAATGAGAATTTCAGGAAGCACAATCATCTGTCGTACATCATTTAAACTTTGATCTATGATCCTTCTCGTATTTGTTTATTGAGCAAACAATACACCTGCTGATCTATATAAACTCATATAATCCATTAATTTCTACGTCTTTCATCTTATAATTAGTACACTTGTATAACTTCTTCCCACTCCTCCCTTGGCCAGACGCCATTTTCAACAACATTTGGAGGACTTTTGTTCCATTCCCAGTCCTGGACTGGTTCCGTCCAGTTCTTACCATAGTTTGCCTCTATATAAGGTTCTGTAGGACATGGAACTCGGACTTTCAAATCTAGGAACACAGTCCAACACATTGAGAACTTGGGGAAACTGTATCTGAAACAGAAGATTTATTTAATTTTAAATGTCAAAGCAAAATTATGCACAATAGATGAACTTTTAGTCTATCTACAAAAAATTTAAGGGCTGTTCCAGCAATTATGATGTCCCCCCCCCCCCCCCCCCCCCCCCCCCCACCGCACCCCCACCCCCGCATAGAAGCACTTTTTTTTACCCCAACCACCCATGTAATTCAATTCAATTGTACATGGCCACCCATGTAATTCCATTAAAAATTTTAACGGCCACCCATGTATGTCAAAATAAATTCTACACAACCACCCACGTAAATATGCGTTCAACAGAAAATCAACAACCTCGTCGTCCGCCATTGTTGTTTCATTTCGGTGTCCACGGATTTTATCGTCAAATCGGGAGACAAGCAGGCCTTTTTCTGGGAAAAGGGTCCCTGCAGAAATTGGGAAATTTTCGTCAGAGAAATATTTTTATGGACAAAATACAGGATTTGCGAAGTTTCAGAACAAAATATTGCTGCAAAATACAAGTCATTTTGAACTTCT